>PVJA010016049.1:0-29216 GCA_004027025.1 Myocastor coypus
CTTCTTCTTCTTCTTCTTCTTCTTCTTCTTCTTCTTCTTCTTCTTCTTCTTCTTCTTCCTCTCCTCCTCCTCCTCCTCCTTCTCCTCCTTCTCCTTCTCCTTCTCCTTCTCCTCCTTCTTCTTCTTCTTCCTCTTCTCTTTCTTCTTCTTTTTCTATAGTTAGTATAGGTTCTAAAGAGACTACAGGGTCTCACTACACCGATCATACTTGTAGTGATTCTCCCAGTTTCAATCACCATCTCAGCGTGCCTCAGAGTTGGGGCCAACACAGCAGGCCTCTGCATCTGTCTAAGCAGGTGCTTTAATATGCTGAGCTATCTGATCAGCCCTCATAGCAGTTTCTATGAATAGAACCTTTTGTTTTAGATGACTCAAGTACACGATTTAATTTTTTTGCTGTCATGGCACAAATGCAGAGTTATTCAACGATATTTATAGAAATTCAGCACTGCAGTTAAGAGTTGTCTCTCTTCAGTTGTCTTAATAAGCGTTTATCGTGCAAGGGGTGTAGGTCAGAAACAATATTCGATTGGCCTGAAAAGTGCTCTTGGTTTGTTCCCAGCTCTATAAAAATATTATCAAGCTCTATGTACATGTATATGCAACCATAAATAGATCTAGCTATGTATGTCAAAGTAAAATATGTTCAGTGTATAAAAATTGAGGTCTCGGTCTACATGAATCTTCAGCTAAGGAACATAAGTGTCACAGGTGGAATATTAGCCTTCCCACTGAGGAGGTCAAAGAAGAATGCAGGCTTAGATATACGTAGCTTCTGTGAAATTAAGATGTGTCAGAAGGGCTCCTAGGCTACGGCTGAAAGGTGGATGTCACACATAAGACAGCAAACACAAGTGCAATGGCTGCAACCGTTACAGATCTTCTGTTCCCCCACCAAGAGCCTATCCCTGACCCCAAGTCACCAAGTCAGAAATAAATAATAATAATAATTTCATCTTTCCGGGTGTCTTCAATTTTAAGGTGGACATGAAACATGATTTCTAACAAGCAAAACAGCCACGGGGGGAGGGGGAGCAAAACTGCAAGCTGCTTCTCTAAAATATTTTAGCCTGGGACTGGGAAGATAGCTTGGTTATCTGCCTGGTAAGTGCAATGATCCAGGGTTTGATCCCCAGTACTACATGCCGTGCCAGCCTGGAAACCGAGGCATGCCAAGCTGGCTATCAAAACCTGGCTCAGTGGCATTCACCTATAATCCCAACACCAGCAGGCTGAAACAGGAGGATCACTGTGAGTCTAAGCTGCATAGCAATACTCTGTACCAAATACATAACCAAATAAATTAAAGATTAAAATATACACACTTAGCTTTGAGCATAGAGTGGTTCCCTTTGCCTCCCTTGCCTCTAATTCTGCTCCAGCTGCTATAACAGCAAGACTGAGACCGGGAGCTGGCGCAGTTATTCGTAACTATCTATGAGCCAAAGACCAGGACTTCCAGCCTCCCACAAGATTTAAAATAATCTGATTTCCTCCACTTCCTTACTGCCTATTTTTAGTATCCTAAAAGATTTTGAACAGTTTTAGGTTTCTAACCTGAAGACACAGTGGACTTTCTGACTTTTGGAGGTCTCTTATATGCATGGATCTCAAACCAAAACCACTTTCCTACCAGAGAAACAAAAGCATCTAGCTTTACCTACTGTACCAGAGAAGGCTGACAGCAGGAACTATGGAGACCAAACGGTGTTCGAGAGTTCCCAGATCAAAGCACCAACAGCAATCACTAAAGATTCAGGGTTACAAGTCCCCAGTATTTCTTAGACCATAAAGAATGAAGTTATATGCTTATATAAATGGTTTGGTAATAACTATGATCCAATGGATTTAATTTTCTTTTCTTTGAAATGTATTTGGTTGTTGTTTCGGGGTCTCACTACACAATTCAGACACTGATCCTCCTGCTTTCAGCCCCCTCAGCATTGGGATTATAGGTGTGTATCACTATAGCCAGACCCTGGCCTGCTCAGCCCACCCTGGGGATGAGGTTGACACGATGTATGGTGCCAGGGATAGAATCACAGTTCCTGCATTGCTTAAACTGGCCTAAGCAATTGCTTTAGTCTGCTGAGCTATCTTGCTGGACCTGATAGATTTAATTTTAAAAGTTAAAATCATACATGTTTAGAAAAAGACCTATAACTGAAGAGGGATAATTTCAAAATTTCCATGGGATGCATAGGACAAGAGCAGTAGAATTAGAGCAACACAAAGAACATTGAAGCCCCAGGTGATTAACAGAGTTTCAATTTTCAACCTCCTGGATAAGGGTTCTCTTTTTATATATGGCTATCTTTAGCTACATCACCTAGATCATTACATCAAGTTTCATTTATATCTATGTATCGCTTATACCTTTAAAATGTCTATACACAAATGTTTTCTTTCTTATTGTCCCATGAAGAAAATCTTTTAAAAATACTTTTTACACTTTAAATTAACTTCTAATAAAACTAATATAGTTATTCAATCTTAAGATTTAACCATGATAAATGAATTCCCTAATTAAAGTTGAAGAAAAGAACCTCTGCCTAATGTTTTAAATTGGTATACAAATATATTGGATTCTACCTAACAGAAATAGCCCTAAATTTTTTCTGGCTGTAGTAAATAGACTTCTTGTATCCAAATTATGTATCTAGACAAAGTCATTTCTCTCTCCTGTAACTTCTCAGAATATCTATCTCTGAACCAAGGAACTGTATAGTCTTCTGACATTGTGACAACCTGAATGTTCAGCCTGCTGGTCCTGAAAACTACCTCAGGGACGTGTAAAATGCATCTCTGTTCAAGACTGATAACTGGGATCTGTATCTGGTCTCCCTGCAATTCCCTGTTGAACTTCCCAGCTTGCGCACACTAAGTCGTTTTGCCCTCCACGTTCTTGCTCCGCCACGTTTCTGCGTTAGAATGAGCTGGCTATGCACTGAACTCCTGAAATCTTGAGCCAAATAAATCATTCTCCCATTTTCAACTGAGGTCACCAGTTATCTGGTCCAGCAAGAGCAAACAAAGCTCAGCAATTCAGATACCCAGGTACCTGGCGCAGGGTCTGTGAAAGGACACGTGAGCTGATCACCTACTTCATAATCTAGTTTCTGTGTTCCATCCCTAGAATCAGAGAATTGAGACTAAACACTTTTCAAAGGACTCCCTTTGATATGGGGGCAAAGTCTATCCTGTGATGACATAATCTTTAGTGTATCCGGATCTTCTGTGTCCTAAAACTGTTATGGATTTTAGGGTTTGTGACATAAAGCCGGCTAGCTGCTCTGTGTTATCAGCCTTCTGGGTCAGTCTTTTGCTCTTTCCCGCTGCATCTAGAGGTGAAATATTCACATGGCAAAGGCAGCATTGGAGGATACAAGAGAAGCTCTAAAAGGCCTGATTTCTTCTGGTTAACAAAGGTGTCACTGTTATTCTCATAAATATACGGAAACAAGTAAATATCCTTTTTTGGTCCAGAAAAGCAGTTGATAACACATTCCAGCCTGGTTTGTAACGAAGGGAGAAAAAAAAAAGAAAGCAATGACAATAGGTAACGCTCTTAGAAGTGCCAAGAATATTTCCATTCCTAACGCAAAACAATTGTTAAGGTCAAGGCGTTTTTCTTGACATGGCTTATTTATATACCCAACTTCAATTAGCATTAAGTTATTTAAAAATAAAGCAAAGGCTTCTGTTTTGTGACGTTTGTGTCAAAAATAATGTATATTATTAAGCTCATATTAGCCGTCACTTGGTGTATTTTCTACTGGAATTTTTCCCCATCTCTGATCTCTCTTGGATTGCAATTAATAAGTTAAGAAAATAAAATATTGCTACCTTAAATAGAAAATCTCCTCAAAGCTGAGTTCCACATCTGTAAATCTGAAAGGACTACACTGAGTGACAACCCACTGCCCTTGACTCTAGAGATCATCAATAATCAATAGCATTTATTTAAACTCACTGAGGGCCAGAAATTTGCCAGGCCATGCTCATAAGATACATCATGTTTTATATAAGGTATTTCTTTCCAGATGTTTCTGATAATATTCACTTCTTGTTTTCATGTGATAATGGTTAGACAAATACTCTGTTTTCTTTTACATGGGAAAAACATGACAAAGAACATGTCTCTGTGTATGCAAAAAATACAATAATAGCTTAACATTGAACAGACACCAAGAGACAGCACCAAGTGTAATATTACGTATTTCTAATATTTTCACATAAAATATTTTTTCTGAAATTGTAATACCTCATATTGCTGAGTGGCAACATTTTTAGAGTGCTTTTTCATACAGCTTCCTATTTAAACTTTACAACCACACTCTAATGTGTGTTGACATTTTTATCCAGTGGGAAAATAACGCTTTAGCTCATCTGGTGAAAGTAAACATAATCCATTTTCTAAGGTAAAAGATACTGAATGACATTTTAGTATCTTTTGACCAGTGTTCATGGGGACTTTGACTATAGCTATCGTACTCCTTTTTCCCCAAGTATAAAATTTTGACTCGGTTTTTCTAAAAGGATATTGTTCACATCTCTTAAAGATACCAATGGATCTTTCAGGAGCCATCAGTATCTCTCTAAGTCTCATTTTAGAAGTGAAAACTACAAATGCCATGAGATGCTAGCAGACAACATAACAGCTACTAATTCTAAAATTATCCTTCAAAGTAGTCTCCTTGAAAATCTTCAGCCCCGTTACAGCCATACCACCCTGATCAAACATGCTTTAGATGCTTTGGAAGTGACTTTGAATGAACCAGGTTACAAGCCACAAAAGCATATCATTTTCTTTCCTTAATCGTTACACCTCATTTTTTAAAGTTAGTAAGAGTTTAATTGCTCACTTTCCTCACTAGATGAAGCTCTGATTTCACTGGACCCTTTCCAACTGTAATATTTTTGTTCCAAGCATGATAAAAATTTACCATTAAATACAATGTTCAAAGTTTGCCGTGGTCTTGAGGGACAACTCCATGAGAGAATTTCCAAGAATGGCTTGTCCACAGGCTGTATGCCTGACATGAATTGTGGAGTCTGTCAAGGAGATTTCTTGATGGGACATCTCTTACTGTATACGTTTTTAAGTTGTATTCCAAAGTAAGTTAATTCAAGAACAAGTTAGTCACATGTCATGTATTTTGTGAGTTTGTAGAACTACATACAGTACCTAAGTAGGGATGTGACATATTTCTTTTGTCTAAAACAGGAAAGCTATCTATATGACGTCAATATTAAGTCCTCTAGAGACAGGGCTTTTCTGAACTAGCAAGAGTCAACTGCCGAATAACCTCTACTCCTTGCAGCTTAATAGATTTCAATTTAATCCATCAATTTTCCCATTATGCCACTTTTAAATGAGAACATTTTAACCCAGTGGAGCTTTTCAATAAGTTGCCCACTGTAGAAACACTAACGGTGTGTTACAATACCTCTTTCTTTCCAAAGAAATATACCTTTCTGACATTTTGACAAGTTAATGAAGCATTTCTCTCCCATCTGAAAGATATCTGCGGACATTAATTCATCAAGCAGGTAAGCTTCCGAGTGTTGCTTCATTTGACCTTCAAAACTCCTTTGAACATTTCTCTTAGGAGTGATGTCAGTTGCGTGGGAATGAGTTGGTACATTCCCAGACCTTTTAAAAATAATTCCACTGCCTTGGCTAATCCTCAGGGTATCTCCAAAATTAAGTTCACTTGTAAAACTAGTCATAAAAAGGGTCTCCTATTTCAGACTCTCCTTCCTTTGACACCCTGGTTGTATTTTCCTTGGACCAACAAATGCATGAAATCTCAAAGCATACAATATTAGTCCATTTTTCAACTGCTACAAGGGCCCTGTTTTCTGCACTTCTGTCCTCCTTACTAATAAATTTGATTACAGTGAATTCCCTCTTCATGAAACCAAAAACTAGATTTTTCTGCTCCTATTCCCAAAGTTTGCATTTGGCTTCAGTCTCCACTAATTGAATCTCTAAACATCGTCACCTTTTTCCCCTAGTCTATGTATATGTTCTAAAAAAGCCTGTCAGCAGGCAATGATATGTTTAGTCTTGCTTGAAATTAATTTTCCATTTTTATTGTTCCAATTATTTGGCAGAGTTTACAGCTTTCTATTAATTCCCTGGAGGCCTCTGAACCTGTTGCTCTGTTTTATATTTGAGCTTGGTATGTTTCTGTGGCAATGAATTCAAATTGCAGCCTGTGCCATAAGATTTAGGTCATAAGCATGTAGAACATGCAGGTGGGGGTCATGGATTTTCAGGGCTGATGACCTCAAACAATTTTTAAATTATAGCTGCAATGGGAAGTTTTGGGTTTTTTTAACTTAGCCTTATGTTATTTTAACCAGTGTGCTGCCTATATTGCTTAATTGAATTATGCTTTCCTTATTATAATAAATTATGAAGACTCAGCTAATTAATAAAATTATGGAAATATTAAAATAGGAAGATCTTTATCAATATCAGAAATATTATATTTCATCAGTTCCCTACTATTTTATGAGTGTCTATGTTTCAAACTAGTGAAGCAATCACACTAAAACCTTATGATAATTACCTTTGACTGTAGACATGTTATTCATTAATCATTCAGTAAATATGTGAAGTTTTTCAAATTATAAAATGTTGTATTATGGCAAATGTTTCCTGATTTCTTTCCAGATGTTCAGACTACACCGACCTTTATGGAATCTATTGAATAAGGTCCCTCTGTAAAATAAATGAGATCATTTTTATTAATTTTCTCCAACAAAAATAATTAATCAACAATTGGCATTCCCTTCCTTCCAGCCTCCTTGTTGATTTGGGGGATGACCACTGTTACAAAAAAATCTAAGTACAATTAGATTATAGAGATTATTTCAAGACATGTGTTTTCAAAGAGGAAAACATGCAATGGATCTGACCAAATGGATTGTCCAGTGCCTGAGCAGGGATCCTGTCAGCCACAGTGGGAACCAGAACACAGCGCAAACTATTCCCCATGGGGCAGGAGGTGAAATCCATGAGAAGGGTCATGGGTCTCGTGGTCCCCTTGGGGTCAGTGCCCCTCATGACTCACGGGTCTTCCACAAGGCTCCACTTCCTAAGCGCCCCACTACCTCCCAGTCATGCCATACCAGGGCTCAGCCCTAATATTAGGGGGACCTCAAGAGCCACACTATGGCACCGAGGGACAAATCTGGGCTTACCCTGTCTATGCCTCTGCCTGTGTGCCCTCAGGGAATTGTGACATCTCTTTTTATCCCAGTTTGTGTGCAGTATGGGCTAGTATCTGATTACATAACATAAGGTAGTGGGCTTGTCTTTAGGACTCTTTCATTAGTCCATGTTTGAAGTGCATAATGCAAATAATCATGGCATGGAGTCGGTACCTGTGCATAGCACGTCTTAATTCTTTTGCATTCCCTTCCTCCCCACTCCTCCCTCAAGCACTTCATCTCCTTTGCATTTGAGAAAGATCTCTCTCTCTTTACTTTCATATTTTTATTTCATCATTTATTTAAAATCTGGGTTTGTCATAATAGAGAAACTGTGCAGTAATCTCATGCATATAATCCATGGCCTCATTCATCCAAATAGGACAGGCTTATCTGTATTTCTGAATAAGAAATTTAATTAATTAATATTCAATACAATTTTTATTAATTTTTTTTATTTTATTATGTCTAGCTCAGCCAACCCTGGGGGCAGAGCTGGCACAGCATGTGGTACCAGGGATTGAACTGAGGTCCCTGTCGCTGCCTAAGCTTTCCTAAGCAGGCGCTTTAGAACTAAGCCGTCCCGCCGGCCCAATACTCAATACAATTTCATTGCACATACAGTAACATGTTAATACCTTGAAGGATGTATAATATTTCCTCATCATTCATGACATTTACACTCAAAACGAAATCCATAATAATAAAAGAATTATCATTAACAAGCTTAAGACTGTCCAAAAATCACATCTGTAATTCTATTAGTTTTCCCTCCACCTGTTTTTTTTTTTTTATTGCCTTTAATAAGAAACAACAATGAGATAGTTTCCAAACATGTTAGTAGGACAGTCAAAATAATTAACGCAGTGCATATTATTGTCTTCATAGTAGTTGTTCAGAGTACAAGATGCAGAAATGATAACTTTTGTAAACACTATTGGTACAAATATTTCTTCTCATTGAACTAAGAGAAAATAGTTGTGTACATAATCCAATAGTCCATAATAGTAGTGGGTTGTCAGCAGAACTGGCGATGTCCGAAGCTGTTGACTTGAGCCTTTACAGCTCAGCATACTAATCTGGTTAAACTTTTCTGCTGGGTGGTTAGTTAAGTCCAAGTTAAAGTAAGACCTACATAACAAAACATGTAACTTTTGTATCTGACAAGGTCAGTCAAATCCCCTCAGGATTTACCTTGTACCTGTTTTAAACCTGAGTTGATAGTTGCATCAATCCTTAAGATTTTTATGTGCTTTTAATAAATTGATCAATTTAATAACATGCAAGAACTATTTATTCTTGCTCATGTTCCTCCTTTGAAAGGATAACTTCACATTACCATAGCATCCCCTGGTTTCCTTTTGGTATAAGTGTGGTACATCATTTCCTATATCTCATACGTGACTTCATATTGCAAGCGTTGCTCATGAAACAGCGCACAGAAGAGGCCACATTTTTATTTTCCAACACTTCACTTTGTACATATAACTGCATATACATGTATGTACTAGCATATAAACATGGCTGATTCTGCCATCTGTCTAATGGCTTTCTTTGGTTTTCTTTTTTCCTTCTTTCTTTTCTTCTTTCTTTCTCCTTTCTTTTTCTTTTTCTCTTTCTTTCTTTCTTTTTTGTCTATTGGAGACAGCGTCTTTATATGCAGTTAAGGCAGGATTTGAACTTATTTTCAGACCAGGCTGATCTCAAACTCACAGCTATCCTCCTGCCTCAGCCTTCCAAGTGCTAGAATTACAGGCTTGCATCCCCCACACCTGGCATTCTAATGGTTTCCAATTTTATTTCCTTTATATCTTGAAGACATTTACCATATCTAAAAAGCTCATGAGTAAAAAAGGGAGGAGAGGAAACTTAATCTGCCTCATTGGTACTATTTTTGAACTCACAAAATCTTCCAAGTCAATCTTTTTGGGTTATTTTAAACTAAAAAAAAAAGCATAATTCTCTACTACTACCCTACATTTTTTTGGTAATTAAAATGTATGTATTTATTTATTTTATTGGAGGTTCTACAGGGTGTTCAGGGTCTCACTACTAGATTGGACTCGTACTGATCTCCCTGTTTACAGCCTCCCAAAAGCTGGCATTACCAGCACGTGCCACCATGCCCAGTCTCAATTGACATCTAAGTGCACCCCATGGGGCAAGCCCAGCACGGCAGGCCCCGGGGATCCAACCTCTGGCCCCTGAGCCTATTGCCAGGTGCCATAATCCACTGAGCTATTAGATCACCCCTTATTTATGTTTATTTTTTTAATGCAGGGAATACTGTTGTTGAATGTCATCCAATGAAAGACAGGCTCATAAAATTATTGTAGTGTGTTCTTATTCACTTTAAGTATCAGACCTGGCACTGTGCAATTTCTGACTCTTTCCAAAAATCAGACAGACCATGAAAGCTAAATGTTTTGAATCAATTCAATGAGTTAACTCAGCCTTGAGAGCTCACCTAAACACATGGAAAACAACTCCCAGAATGGCTTCTGAAGTGGCAAGAACCATGGGGAACTGCGCTCAATGTGGTGCAGAATACGTCAGCAAACTGCCTTTTACTCTGTTAATTTTTAACTTAAGTAAATAATAACTCTATTTTTATAAGATATGTTTTATGTCTAGTTGTCCCCCCAAAGCCTCATGCAATCATGGGGTGAGGACTTCTAGAGTTTGTGACTTGATTCATGATCCCTGGGATTATATGTTTTAGTATTGAGGGGATTATGCATCTGAGTACTTCTGGAATTATGGGTGTAGCCTAAGGCGGAGAGACTGAATATGATATAAAGCAACAGACTCAGGCTGTTGCTGTCTGCTACCCTGCTTGCTCCATTGCCTCTGTCAACGTTGTTGCTGTTCCACTGCCATGAACTGCTGCTCTCTGCCATCTGCCACTCAGCCTTGGACCTGGCTGAGTATGAACTGAAACCTCCACAAACTGTGAGCTAAGTGAATCTTCCCTTCCTTCATTTTGGGTGTCGGGTATTTGGCCCAGCAATGAGAGCAAAGTAACTAAGACAGTACGATTCTGTTATGTGATATATCCAGAAGACAAGTCTATGAAGACAGAAAACAAATGAATAATTTTCATAGGGCCAGAGAGATTCAGGGTTTGGTGTTTCAGGTTTTTGGAAAGTAATAAATACTCCAAAACTGTTAAGAGTCCACAGTTATTTTTATCATGTATCCCTGGCTGGCCTTGAACTCATGGAAATCTTCCTACATCAACCTTCTGAATGCTGGATGAGAACACAGCTCTGTGAATAAACTGCACACCATTAAATTGCATACTTGCTTTGGGCAAATTATATGAAATGGAACAAATGCTTTCCAAAGCTACTTTTACAACACTCACAAGAGGAAAAAGTAATGTTTTCTTTTCTTTTCCAGGAGCATACTCCTGGAGACTAAATTAAAACTTGAAATATTTAGAGTCAAGTACAACATGGACAACAAGCCCATCAAGTAAAACGACAACATAAAATGAGGCATATATGGAAAGGTGAAAACATACCACATCAAGAAGTCTGGCTTATCCTTGCTCAATTTGGTTCATAATGAGCACAAATATACTTGCGAATATTTTCTCTTATCTAGCAGTACAGCATCACTGGTCTATTTTATCCCTAAAAACACAGCTGGATGCAGATTCCTTTTCATGTACAAGAAAGTGTAATTATTTTGCTTATCTCTACTCCACAAAACATCCCTGTTTCCCATGGTTTTTGTTCCTAAGTGTGCGCTCAGCTTACCAATGTTTTTTTTTCCCACTCTCCCTATCAAGCAATACAGATTTCTGACAACCTACACTATCGTTTTTCTAAATTTAAGCCATCAAAGATACATGGAAACTTTTTTTTGTGCTTCAGATAGTCCAACTACAAAATGAAAGCAGACCCCTGGTCCCACATGCGGCATCGGCCCAACTGCCGGGGAGCAGCAAGCCAGGGACGGAGTCCAGGTGTGGTGGCACACACCTGTAATCCCAGCACTGGGGAGGCTGAAAACAGGAAGATCACAAGTCTGATCTGCATGGTGAGACCCTGTACCTAATATATCGGATTATGTATATATATATATATATATATATATATATATATATATATATATATTCATGTTACCCAGAGTTCACGTATAAAATACATTTCCCATTCAAAGCCAGATATTGCTGAAACCACTCAGGGCCATGTCTAAAGTACTTGTCTTCTATCAGAAATTAATAGGTGTTTAGAGTAATTGGATATATTCTGGGTGAGCCACTTCTCTGTTTTTTCTCACAGGCTTCCCAAAGAACTGTACCATAGAGATAAGAAACTAAGAAGCAAAGAATAATAAACAAAGCTGAGGGTAGGTTGTAATCCAAAAGCTTAGGGATTTTAGAAAACTAGGATTTAAAAAGGTGTAGCACCTTATCCTGTTTGATGTCCCCACCCTTACTTGAGACGTTGGTGATTATCCCCTCTCCTCCCTGTAAATTTTCTGTTATATGACCTCAATAAAAAGGAGATGCTTCTAGAGCTCTGGGCTCACTTAGAGAGAGGCAGATCTCAGTGAGACCTCTGAAGCTACATTCGCTGGGTCTTCTCATCGTTTCTTTCGGCTCGGGATCACAACATACAACTCTGTACTTTCGAAACTTGCCCACTCCCCCAAAGTACATCCTAGGCCTTAAGGCTGAAGCCAACGCTGTGGTGAGTTCAAACCTTAGAGTATGGCGCATTGATTCTCTTTTAACAGTTGTGCTCCCCTATTCACTGCTGTTTCAATTGCTCCAGCAGTACTGTCAGACAAGAAAGGTATTTTGGCCTGTCCTGACAGATGCAAAACATGTCCTTAGTAGCATGTGTGACAAACGTTTCACCAACAGTGAAGGGCTTCCTAGCTTTAGCAATGCACCTAGACACTAAGGATGATGTTCTCAGTCCCAAAACATGTGATAAAGTGATGTCTTCAATAATTGCTTCTCTTGTCCTTGTTCACAATTTTTAGCTTTATATAAACTCAGAAGGCTTGGCTTGTACTGTATGGTGCTTGGGCCCCATGTGATTTTATGGCTTTACTGGCTAGTCAGTCACTACTTGTTATGAACTGTGGTCTTTGAGAAAGTGAATCATCTTTTGCAATGAACCCATAATTAAATAGAATAGTTGGTGTTTTCTGTTAAGTGAAACTCTTATTTTATGACAGCCTTAAAGTCTTCTGTTAGCTCATCAGAAGTGGGGTCTTACCCCCTTTACAGAGAAGCTCCCCTGTCATATTTGCATTTTATTTATTTTGGCCAGAAATAGCTTGTGGACTTACCAAAACCAGGACTGAGACAATTGCACCATGTGAGAAATAGTCATTTTAATAGGCATGACTATCATCCATAAATGATTAAAGAGCAGAAGGACCATGAGTGTTCCTACAGCTAAGCCCACAGCCATCATCCTTCTTCTACACTCCTGGACCTGTGTTCAGCCACACCTTCATGGTGCTCCATGTACAAGTCCCTCTTCACACTGCATGCTCTCAAATGAAGGGTCCCAGCATGAGCACAGGAGTCCTGGGGATGCTTTTAGAGCAATATAACTTTCTTAACAGCTTTGAAAAAAATTTATTAACTTTTATGAGGAAAAAATAACAATGAGACAGTTTCAAAACAGGTTAGTAGGACAGCTACAAAAATTAATGCAATACATTTTGTCATCTTCATAGTCGCTCAACTAACAGCTTTAAACACTCCCTAAAGATGAATTGTGATTCATACCTTAAGCTTTACTAAATGGGAGATAACATTATCATTAACTTGGATATAAAAATATTATTCTTGCTATAAAATCAGCAAGTGCACTATTACTTTAGGCATACTAAAAAAATGAATGAGATTTTTGATAAACAATCATCTACCTTAAGTTTTTTAATTCTATTCTAAAATTTCAACAATTATTTTAAAGATGTTATTTTATTTTCCTTAAACTTCATTTATTTATTTGTGTTACAGCCGGCTCAGCCTGCCCTGGGGTGGGGTGGCACAGCATGGGGTACCAGGGATCAAGCAGCAATCCCGGCACTTGCCTGAACTTTCCTAGGCAGGCACTTTAGACCGCTGAGCCATCTCACTGTCCCAAGAAATTAAAGTTCAGTCCTGCTGGATAGGCCATGAGTTCAATTTCATGTATCACAAAATATATTTTTCTTTGAATTTGAAGACAATCCTGTGAGATCATTGAAGAATTGAGTTTTTGTGTTTTTTGTTTTGTTTTGTTTTGTTGTTTTTGACCACCAAGAATATGTACTTAGATGACAATATCTGGACCAAATTGCTCAGAAGGGAATCCCACCTTTACTGAAGTGAGACTCAAACAGATGCAAGCTTTCCCAGCCTTGAGCAGACCTGCAAACCCTTTGTCTCCCAAGGCTGCAAGTTCTTGTCTGATACGAGGTAAGACTTCATTTACACGCCTGTAAACAAGGATCACAGCACCATGGAACCTGCCAGGAAGACAGAGAAGGAAAGCAGGTGTTTTCCCATGAACAACATGGGCAGAGTTCTGTAGCATTCTAGAATATGCCTTTTTTCAAGGCTAAATTACAAAACTGCTGACCCTTGTCCTATTCCTATAAACTTGCCTGCCCCCTTACAAGTTCTAGGCCAAAGACCCACCGCCCTCAACCAAGTGTGTGAAACCAGATCCTTCCCTTTGTTCTGATGCCCAGCACTTTGGACATGAGTTCAGCAGAATGGCTGTACATCTAAATACTGCACATAACTCCTCTTGTTATTTCCCGTTAGTCCCTCTGAGCTTTTCAGTTCTGCAGCTCTACTACTGTTAGTGTCTGACCGCCAACAATTTAAACTATCTGTTCTTTTATCTGCTTGTCTGCAAAATCCGGGACTAAAAGTAATACATATTTATTTTAGTTCCTTGAGGTTAGAATAAATTACTCAATAATGATGCTCAAAAAGTGCTTGACATCTGCTTGTTTGCTTTTTAACATGTTTTTGTTGTTGTTTGGTTTGGTTTTATTTTGTTTTTGATATAGGATCTCACTACACAGTTCAGACTAGTGGTGATCCTCCTGCCTCAGCCTCCCCAGCACTGGGATTACAGGGGTGCATTACCATGCCTGCTTTAGGGGAAAGCATGGCATAGCAGGGGTTCCAGGGTCAACCCAGCATATGGTACTAGGGATCTAACTTGGGCCTTGCACTTGCCAGGCAGGCACTTAGGACTCCAAATTATCTCCCCAGTCCTTTTAACACTGTTTGAAAAGATATAAACAAGAAAATGCACAGTCCTCATGATGGTAAGAGAATGTGCATCTGGTATTTTGACCAAGGAAATGAAGCACTGCATCCCATACATAATAGCCTAGTCGTCATCAAAGATAATTTCCTGATATTAATGGCATTTCCTTTCTTAACCAATTGCCTTTATACCATTGGAGTAGTCAATATAATCTCAAGGCCAAATACGTTTTATTAAATCTAGTGATTTTTTTTGTACATTATCACTTCATCTGAGGTTGGTAAATTCATATGCAGCAAGGTGAGGACGGATGAAGTTGCCTTTGGACCTTGAGGCCTTCACGCTCACCGGAAAGTGTGAACCGGAAGCCAGCGTCCCATGTAGGAGCACAAAGGTCTCCAAGCCTGTTCTCTCAGTATTTTTCAGGAAACCAACTTCGTGTGGGGATTCCTCTAGATTGTCTGATATAAATTTTCCATTGCTCATTGCTGTAAAAAGAACATAGCCCTCAGTACCACTCCTTCTGATCTTTTGAGTGCTATTGAATAACCAAGTCTGTAGATGGTCTTCGTACTCCGAGTTATACTTATAAAGGTATTACAAGAGGAAAGCAACTGAATTCTGCATAAAACAAGACACTGGTATGGCAAGTTAGCACAGGAAAAGATCAGCAATGCCATTGGTTATCCGAGATGAACAAACTAAAGCTATAACAAGATACCACTGTAGAGCTAATATTAAAAAGATTATTCAGTAGTCAGGCCTGGGGCCTCACACCTATAAGCCTAGCATTCAGGAGGCTGAGGCAGAATTGTTGTGAATTTGAGGTCAGCCTGGTCTACATAGAGAGTCAAAGGCCAACCCTAAAAAGAGATGAGACAGTCTAAGATCAAAACTAATATACTTGATAAGAGATACTCTCTGTAATTCCCATGAATATTTAAGTGCAAAACTGAGCAGAAATCCATTCCAAAGCTTTAAAATAAGGAAGACTGGGGAAAAAAGGACTCTTACTTGTGTCCTTTGCGCTCTTCTCCACTGTCACACATGCACCAGCATGGCCCAGGTGTCTGTTGTGTCCACTTACCTAGCCTCGTCTATGTCCTCCCTGGAATCTCCTCTTCCAGCACAGAGAATTCTTCAGTTATCACCAGCTTTCACATAAGCAGTGCTCTCCTTTGAAAGTCCAATTTTCTATCATTATGTTTACACCAGACCTCACAAAGCAACCAGGCACAATGCCCCTACTCATTGTCCTGAGCTCCAAGAAAGTAGCTGAAGACCTCCATGCCACCATGTTTCAGAGCAGCTGTTTACCTGGTGGCAGTGGAGCAGAGATAGGGGTGAGTTCTGTTGTCCTGAAATCCCTGGCTTCCAAGAACACCCACGTCTTACTTTTAATGAAACTCCTCAACTGTACTCCATCCCTCACTGACAGAGTATGGCTTATGCCCAAGTTATTCCCCTGCAGGCAATGGGTCCAATAAACATCATTTGCAAACAAAAGGGACTTGGTTTGATTATACCACACTCAAAATGCTTTTAAAGGAAGTATCTGATACATTTTGCTATTGGTCTTAAAAATTGCTACATAAATTCCCAAATTTTCTGGTCAAGGTGATTATGGAATCTCAGAGGAAAGGGATAAATGAAGTATAGTGTGCCTAGGGAAAGTCCCCTGGGGAGAAAACGTTCTCTCAGGCTTTCACAGAGAGCAAACTGGTCAAGTATTGGCTGTGACTCGTCCTGATGGCTGACACTGACAACAGTTCTACAAAGCACTAGATATGGTTCCTAAGTTAATCCTGAGGAGACGTGACCCTGGAACATACGAATGATGAAAGTTTTGTTAGATAGGTCTTCCTTTAGCTTACAGTTGATCACCTGGCAGAAAAGCTTAATTATGAGGCATAAAACGCAGAGCTAGATTAGTACAATGAACTGTAAGAGGCTTAAATCAACAGCCTTCAACATTGCCAGTTTCACTGGTAACCCAGTGCAATTATGAAACATTGTACTATGTATACAACTACTTTCTCCTAGCTCAATGAGAAGAAAACTTTTTCTTTTCTTCTTCTTCCTTTTTTTTTTTTTTTTCTGAAGCAATATCGATTAAAAAATTTGTCACGTTTGCATCCTGTGCTCTGTATAACATTTGTGAGGACAACAATACGCAGTGTCTCAACTATTGCGAATGTGCTATTAACATGTTTGAAACTCTCATATTTTTATCTCTTATTAAAAGTAATAGGGGCTGGGGAGATAGCTCTGAGGCACAACTGCCTGCCTGGCAAGTGTAAGGTCAAGAGTTTGAACCCCGGTCCCAACCAAAAAAATAAATAAATAAAATGAAAGTAATAAATTTTTTAAAAAAACTTAAATTTCCAACACCTAAAAAAAAAAATTAAAAAAATAAACATTAACTATTTCTTTTACTCTTCAAAAAAAAAATTAGCCTTTCCTTCTCAAAAGTGAAAAACCCCACTGACTAAAAACAAGTGATTATGCAAATTAATGAATTAATTAAGAGCCTCCTGAAGAGAAAGTTGATTCCTGGTGTCTAACATCTCCTTTGGCAATCTGAGTATTTCCGGTTTAACCACAATTTCTCACACTGGGGTTGTTTCTCTGCTCCCTTATTTAATTCAAAATAAAAACAAGCAAACACTGTGGCTTTTACTAAAAGAAACTGCTTTAGTTCTACCACTACTTTGAAGCAGGGTTTTACCTCAGCCTCAGTGATTACATTTTTAGGCAATGCTGTGATGTTTCTCAACCTTAGTGTTCAAAAGAAGTGTTTAAAATATCAATTTTTTTTTTTTTTTTTTTTTTTTGTCTTTTTGAGACAGGGTCTTGCTATGCAGTTGAGGCTGGCCTTGAGCTCACTTTTGTAGCCCAGGCTGGTCTCGAACTCACACCAATTCTCCTGCCTCAGCCTCCCGAGTGCTGGGATTACAGGCGTGAGCCACCACACCCGGCTAAAATATCAATTTTAAAGATGTGTTGTTGTTGTTGTTGTTGTTATACTAGGAATTGAACTCAGGACCTCGCACTTACCAGGCAGGCAGTATGCCACTGAACTAAATCCCCAGCCTTGCAAAAAACTCCTTTATAGTAAGGCATGTGTTCATGTTTGCCACTATTACTACCAAATCTTGAGTTTTAATTTAAGAGTAAATCCAAATCTACCGAGATTAGGTGTAACCATCAAAATCTCTGGAATCAAACCCTGGTACTTTGCCAAAACTCTTCATGTAATTACAATGTGTAGCCAATATTGAGAAACACTGAGCTTCAACCAAGTGCCAGGAAAACAAATTTCATAACTTAAATTTCAAAAACCTAGCCAGGCTGTGTGATGTCCCCTTGATTTCAAAATTAAAAGGAATGACATTTGCTAGGCACAATGCATGTCATGCCTAAAATGTAAAATCTATTAGTAAGACAATTATCAACCTTCAAATACCCAGCAATCAGTTAGGGGAAAGAAACCATAGCCAAATAACAGGATAATTTCTAATGGTAAGAACGCGACAATAAGAGTACAAATCAGAGAACAGATCATCCAGTTCTACTTACATAAAGCAAGAAAATCTAAAGCTAGAGAAAACTTGAAAGAGCTTACAGGACAAATAAGATTACATGGGTCAAAGAGCGAAAGGCATATGAAAAGAAAGATGTGTCTGAAACGCATGGAAAGAAAAATAAATAACCTGTTGTTCACGGGTTATGAAGAATTAAGAAAGTAAGCAGAAGACACGCTAAAGGGAAAGCTGGACAAATAGGTTGGACCTATGATATCAGAACAAGAAATTGTGGCATCTTCCTGTAGACTACAAGGATTTAAGGACACCAGTTTTTTTTTTGTTTGTTTGTTTGTTTGTTTGTTTGTTTTTTGGTATAGCGTGACTATATCTGCCATTTCTGTTTCTTTTGTCTTTATATATCAAAAGCACCGGAACATCGAAAAGCACGCATGCGCACTTGCGTTCTCTCACCAGCGTGAGGACGTGTGAAACCAGCCCCTCCTGCGCTGTCTTTGAAAAAAATAAACATAAAATATTTATGGACTTTAAATTTTAATCATAAATGAAATTAAACCAAGAAACATTCCCTACAAATCTTCTTTCCTAGTTTCTTTCCATGGAAGCAAATTGAAACAATGTATACATATATAATGTTTTTACATTTTTCAATGCAAAATTTATGTTAAATCCATCCAACATTTTAAATGAAACTTTGCTGAGAAAAATGGGAAGCGAAAGAGTGAAGCTCACAGATGAAATGAAATGCTTTTAAAAATTACATTCAGGGGAGAGATGCTCGTGCAAGATTTCAAGATTATACAAGTGTGTCCTTTTTATTTTTTAAACAGAACACAGAACGGTGTAAAAAAAAAAAGTTATAAAAGATACAGCATTTCACTAAACAAAATAATAAAAATTCTACAATGGTTATTGCATTGCACAATGCTATCTTGAAATTAGTTGTTTGGATTGCCCGATATAAACATGCAAAAATGGTATTAAAAAAGTTCAACAAATTTAAAAGCAGAAGAGAAAAAAAAATTAAGAATTAACTGCTCCTTTCAGGAGACCAGCAGACACCAGCAGCATAATTATCCAAGCTATCCTGCATATATACACAACTATGCCATTTTCTCCTCTTTCTTATCTCTTGCCTCGTCCCAGCTTTCCCTTCCGTTTGAGCAGATTATTTCCCCTTCACAGTATCTATTGCACATGTTAGATTCTACTTACTAGTAGTGTCTTTACAGAAGTCTTAAGAATATAACAATACAAAGAAGACTACAAAGAAGAAAGAATAAAAGCAAGAGTTGTTTAGTTAAGATAGGCATAGAAAAATTACATAAAATATTTACTGATGTCTTAGTCTATATTTAGTCCTAGGCTCACTGACCTCACAACGTCAGGACTATTTTTGAAGCCTGCTTTACAAAGGAAGAAATTAAAATTAATTACTTTTCAAGAAGCGTCATCAAGCACCACAATTTTGACATTTGACCCAACTCGAAAGCGAACAACTTGCCTTGCTATGTTTTCACCAATGCTTAAGGAAGGCACAAGACGCCCAGATTGGAATCAAAAAACTTTCTTTCCAGGATCAACAGCAGTAGGCTTTGTCATTCTACAGAGCAACACAAAGACAATTGGGCTGGACCATCAGTAGCCTATGTAGCAGGCATTTTACAATGATCAGAAAATGTTATAGTTTATGCTGCAGGAATATTTTATTAACAATCAGTAAGCATGCTCTCCCTTGGCTTGGGAGACACAGACTCACCAAAGATTTCTTACCCTCCAAACACACTTGAAAAAAACCTGACACCAACGTAATTAATGTCACTGACTGAAAATTAAGAAGCATGAGAACCACGGAGAATTGTCCCCTAATAGAAATTTGCCTGAGTGCACATAATCAATAAATACCAGAACCCGAATTCGAACTTAAATCCATCTCATCGACATGGCAGAGGGATATCCTGAGATGCTGAGAGACACAACAAATGGGATAACTTTGCCATGTGTGCTAGCAGGCTCCTGTGATCCCAAGCCCTCAGGGAGACTGAGGCAGGAGGATCAAAAGTTTGAGCCCTGTCTGGGTGATTGAGCAATTTAGTTCAACCTTGTCTTGCACAGGAAGGAAAAAAAAAAAAAAGAAAAAGAAAAAAGAGTGAGCTGGTGATGTGAGTTGGTACAAAGATTTTAGTTTCTGTCCCCCGTACTGAACAAACAAAACAAATCAAAACAGAGGACATCCATTTCAGTTTAAAAATACAGATTTTCTAGTCTTTTTCAAAGAAAATGAAGCAAAAACGTAACCCGAGACTCTTAGCTATCAAGTTTGACTAAGAATGTCTCCTTTCTATCTAAAGATAGAAAAATGCAAACCATGGGCTCTGGTGAATCATAATCTCTTTCTGTTGTGGGTAAAGTGTTAAGACACCTTCAGTGGAAAAGTGCTGGAAAACAATAATCCAGGCCATTTTGAGATGTTATCTCCAGATGTTGAGGTTTATCTCTGGCCTCACTTAAAAAGTAGATAAAATGTAAATGCTGTGTGCAGAACACACCTCAATTTTCTCACTGTAGGCTATTTTAAATCACTAAGCTCACCATTACAGAGCCACTCAGAGATATAAAAAGAAAGTGATGGTAACATATGTCCTCCAGTTCAAAGACTCAGAAGGTCAAGAGAGGAGAAAGGCTATCGTAGGGAGACCAAAAGCCCCCATCTCCTCCGAGCTAGCCCCTTCTGCTGCGGCAGGCTTTTGGGAAGTTATTTGTGAATGTACATTCAGGCCCACATCCTTTATGACAACTCCGTCTCATCCTAAACTTCTGGGCACTGTGAAAAAGACTGTGCTGCTTCCTTTGGAGTTAAAGCCAATAAAAATATCTGTCCCACCACCACCCGTGTCTATGGGGCTCGATATGCAAGCTGATACTAACAAAGGAGCTTTTCCTCTTCAACAGTCATGCTTAATTTTTTTGTTATTATTATTATTGTAACATCCACTGCTAAAGGTAAACAGTGCTTAGTGACCTCCTAGGACAGTAGTGCTGACTTTGAAAGGGAAATGGTTTCTTCTGATCTTAACATGTAAACACTCAGGGAAGTCTCAGCAGGAATGCTGGCTTTCAGGGTTTGAGACAAGGCTGCTCTGGGGCTAAAGGCTTATTTTTGCTTGCTGCAAAGGCCAGTTTCCTGTTTCATACTCTGTACGCAGCCACCCTTAACAAAAGAATTCCACTGAAGATTTCTCTGTTTCTCAGAAACAAAGTGTTAAGACTGACATGGATCACTGAAATCTTTTTTTTTTTCCTTAGAATAGTCCCAAGAAGAGCAAGAGATTAAATCTCACATCCAGAGTTTGAAATCTGTCCTAAATCCATGGTCCATGCCGCTGCTGGTATGCTGCTGGTATTTGTGGATTTCTTGCTGATGAACATAATAATGGCCAAAGCCTTGCTTGGCTGCTTAGGGGAAAAAAGCACAGAGAAAAATGAAGATGCACTTTCATTGGTAACACATTGTGGGGTCGGGATGTTGTTGCAATGACTCATCTGAGAAAAAAAAAAAATCAGAAAACTAAATCCAACCACTTGACAAAGTGCTATGGCTTTTGTGTAACAATAATTCTAGCCAATCTAGCCAAGATTCTTTTCTTATATGCTAGGTCTGCACAATTCTAAAATATCTGTTACATTTAATTATAAAGCCTAATTCAAAAACCTATTGATCCTACTTAGGAAATGTTAACCCCACGCAAACATCTTCGGACAGATAATGTAGGTAGCGCAAACACTTGGTAAATCAATAGTTCATTCATAGTAGGCTAAAATTCATTCGTGCTTCAGTGTTTGACAGATTCAGGGAGCTCGCTGCTCCTGGGACCTCGTTCTTGTCGGGCCTGCTGGGGGAGAGACGTGAGGCAGAATCTCACGCTGCCTCATATAGCAGCTCTTCCACCACAGACATCAGGCTGCCTCTGCAAACAGGGCCCATGAAGAAAATGATGACCAGACCCAGAGTCTTCCTGATGCCGGCTCTATCTATGCCACTACGATGATTATCCCTAAAGTTTTGACTTCAACACTTCGTCCACACTCTTTGAAAATCCAACCCCCAACCCCAAATCCTATGCATCCTCAGGTTCCCCTTCAGATACTCACTGACACCACTTCCACATCCGCGCTCCTTTCTGTAGCTGCAAGAAAAACAGATTTTTCCCACAGTCTTGCTCCCTCGGGGTTTCCCTTGCCGCCTCTGCCTATCAATTACCATGTCTGTTTCTTGACCTCTAGATATATAACAGACTATTTTTCTTTCTTTCCCCCCCAGCTTTATTTTTTTTATCACTTGTCATAAGAAATAACAATGAGACAGTTTCAAAACACGTTAGTAGTATAGCCTCAGTAATTAATACAATGCATATTGTTGTCCTCGTAGTTGTATTCAGAGTCCAGGATGCAGACGTGATAATTTTTCTAATCATTATTGGTACAGAAATTTCTTCTCATTGAACTGAGAGAAAGTAGACATGTAGCAGGGTATTTTGCTTAAGGAGAATATTTCCTGTTGTGGAGATGGGGGTGTGAGTGGACCATCTCTGCGCCGTATCCCCTTCCTTTGATTAAGTCCTTAATAATTACCGCTGCTACCAATCCCTTTACTGCACTCTCGTTCTTTCCCTTTACTATGCCCTCGCATTTTTCATGACCACAACTGAAGATACTTGACCCGACCCGCGGGTCAGCACACGGGTTCTCACCTGGGGAAGGAGCGGGGACTAAGACAAAGACGGGACAAGAGACACGAGAAATGGAGACAAGACAGGATTCTGATCAAGTCTCATTTATTCAAAAAGGCACCCAGGTATATATATACAGGGTGCAGGAATGAGGTAATTTCCACCTGGGACGTCAGCATGTATCCCAGGCAACAGCGGCTACCCGGAAACACCTCAGCAGGTATCCAGGGCAACGGGGGAGGATTTAGTAAATGTGATTTATGGGAAAATAGCAGGGGGTAGGAAAAGAGAAACCTAACTAGAGGCTATCGCGAGATGAGGCTGTCGCAAGATGATGATGTCATTACAAAATGGACGCCAGCAGTTTGGGCTCCCACAGTAGCAGGCGCTCCGCCAGGCGCATTGCCCATGTCTGTCACCTTCCCGTAGAACAGCGTCTCCTTCCAACCCTAGACTCCACGTGGTAGGCAGACTTCAAGTGAAGAGCACAACTATTCTATAAAAACGAGTCTACGTTCCCTCACGTGCTACGCCATTGAGGGACCGAACTCTGCGAGTACCCGCGCCACAGCTCCCTGTGTCTGGTACATGCGGTCTTCCGCCCGTGTCTGAGCTGCCCCTGCCTTGCCCGCCGGGCCACCGCACTTCTCGCTAGCCACGGGAACCCATTCTGTTTTGAGTCCAAGCGCAGTTATTTGCCTGCAGCCGATGAGCAAGTTATAGATTTTTTTTTTTGGCTTTTTGAGGCAGGGTCTCACTATGCAGTTCAGGCTGGCCTGAGCTCCCTTTTGTAGCCCAGGCTAGTCTCGAACTCGCACTGATCCTCCTGCCTCAGCCTCCCGAGTGCTGGGATTACAGGCGTGCGCCACCACGCCCAGCAGTAATAGATGTCTTAAACATGTAACGAAGCTAATACTCTCTCACTTTTGTTTCATGGTTTTCCTTTAGGTTACTTACTTATACACAAATGCGGATGATCCCACTTGGTTCCTCTGAGGGTCGATACGCTGTGTCCACCGGAGAAGTCTAGAAGCTTAACTGAGTGACCCCGCAGTCCTGCATCCGGGGGTGTAGAGGACGTGCCCTTGCCACTCTAAGGCGCCGCTGTGTCCGCTTGAGAAGTTCAGAAGGTTAGCTAAATGATTTGGCAGGGACCAGGGACCTCACTTTGAGTCTGTGCAAGAGGAGGGCACAGAGGTGGCATGAACCACACGCGCCACGGTGGCGCCTCCTCGTACTCCCCTTTGCTCCTGTTGCTTTCGCCGTCTTCTACCACTTCCAGCTGTCGCATCTGTGCCCTGCCACCGTGCCTTGGAGCCAGATGATTATGGATGGAAACCTCCACAAACTGTGAATCAGAAAAACCTTTCCAGGCCTGGCAGGATGGCTCAATGGTCTAAAGCGCCTGCTTAGGAAAGTTTGGGCAGCTGCAAAGACCGCGGTTCGATCCCTGGCACTACATGCTGCGCCAGCCCTGCCCTCAGGGCAGGCTGAGCCGGCCATAAAAATAAATAAATAAATAAATAAATAAATAAATAAATAAATAAATAAATAAATAAACAAACACAATTAAAAAGAAAAAGAAAAACTTTTCCTTCCTTAACTTTGGGCATCGGATATTTTATCCTAGTAACAGGGCAGAGGTAGCCAAGATAACTTCCTTTTGAATGAACTACCTCATAAATAACCAATTGTGTTAGTCAGTAGATCTCGCCCTTAACTCTGCATCCCTTGTTTTAAAGCAATAATTTGATGCCTAAATACTGTCACTTAAGGCAAAGAAGGGAAAAGACATAGCCTGTGACACTAATATAAAGCGGCACCCCCCAGTTAAAGGACAACTCACATCAGCAGAAAAATGGCTGAGTGGTAACCACTGCTACAAAAGAAAAATACTCGGAGATGAGGTACCTGTACCGCTGGAGTGACACTTTTCCAAATAATAACTTCATACAGGTAAAATTGTCCAGGATATATTTTTTCAACAAAACTCAGTCGTTTTTAGGATTTAGGGAATTTTTCAGAGACTATAATTGACCTACAGGGAAATATTTTTCAGTTGTAGAATTGTCCAGGACTTGTGTTTAGCCATCTATTTTGATGGCTGGCTCCTTTCTTTCTACTGCATGACACCAGCCATTTGTTAGTCTTGGAATTTTATCAGAGATTTAACGGACTCCAAAATTTTGACTTGGATTGCCTATTAAAAACAGGATTTTATGCTGTGCTTCGCAAGTTATGAACTTTTATTCTCTGCCAATGTTGTACTTGAGCTTTCAAACACTTAGCCATTTTCTGACATTGTGGTTGAGGTCATCGTTGAAAGATCTGCGTTTCTATTTTCCCCTTGTGGTGCAGAACCAGTGCTTCACTGGCAAACGATAAGCAAAGCCCTCTGCTCACGTCCGATCGCACAGCGAAAATGCAAAGGCACAGGCAGCCAAGCTCTCGTGCTGTGAAAACACAGAGGCTAAAAATACTGCTGGTCGCTGAATTTCCTGCTGAATAGATTACACTCATTCAGCGCTTCTAACCTCATCTTTCTGTGTTCTTTTTCAGAAGAATTTCATAAATAAATTCATAATTTCCAGAAGAAAACCCATAGCAGTTGTCTCGGTTACTCTTCTCTCTTTGGTGGGGCAAATACCTGACGCTCAAAATGAAGGAAGGAAAGGTTTATTTAGCTCACACTCGCTGGAGGTTTCGGTGCGCGCTCAGCTGGATCCAGGGCCACGTGTCACATGGCAGAGGGCGACCTTTCATGGTGGCAGCTAAGAGCACAGACCAAAGTGGAGGAGTAGCAGCAACAATGGCGACAGAGAGGAAGTCTGTTCCTCTTAAATTGTATTCGGGCTAGTTGTCCCAGGCTGGGTGCAGTACCCACACCCATAATCCCAGAAGTAATAAAATCCACAATCCCAGTGGTTCATGAGTTAATTTCAAACTCTAGAAGTCCCCACCCCATCTCTGCATGAGGCTTTGAGGGGACAGCTAGACACAAACCATAACAGCACTTCCACATAAGGATGTCTACCTAACGTCCACATGCTCCCCGTGAACCCCGATTCTCTTCTCCCTTCACTCCCTGTTTCCTCCTCCTCTTCCTCCTCCTTCTATTTCTTTATCTGAAGTAGTCTGTAACAAGACAAACACAGCAAGTGCTCATAAAAGCAAATACAAAAGGGAGATACTGGAAAGTCAGTTAACAGAACGTGGCAAGGAAAGCTAAAAAGCAAAGAGAAATCTCTGGGATGGAGTTGCCCAAAATTCAGAGCCCATAAATTTTAGCTTGCATGTAGAGGAAAAAAAAAAAATAATTACAATTTATACAGAAGCATTTGAAGATTTAATCATTCATTTTGGCTGAAAGATAGCAGCCCCTGTCAGCAGGCAGCATTGCTTACCCACAAAAGTCTTCTTTTGCTGCCTGCCTTGAGAGCCACTATCTTACCGTGCTTTCTTCTAGACCAGCGATTCTCAAACATGATCGAGCCTCTAAACCCCCTGCAGGGCTGCGCTGCACGCAGAGATTGCCAACTCAATAGGTCTGGGGCTTTGCTCAAAAACTGTAGGTGTAATATCTCTACAGGGGGTGCGGAGGTGCTCTCTGAGGACTGCACCTGAGACACTGTGGTTCTGCCAGAGAAGAAGAGCTCAAGCAGACCTAAGGGGGGAAGCCAGGAGGGAGAATTCTGGAAAGGAGCTGAGGTTGCGAGACCATACACTTGCTGGGATCCATCAACAGCTCATCTGTGAATGAAAATGTGGCTTTTAAAATCATCCTTGTGGTCAGACTGAGCCCAACCTTCTTAGAATAAAAAAGACCACAAAATTAGGGCAGACATGCCAAAGAAACTTAAAAAGGAAAAGCGAGATCGCAGACCAAGTCCCTTACAGCACGATAGCAGCTAAAACAGATTATAAAGAACACTTATCCTACCCCATAAAAGAGGATCTTCTAGTCCTCCCTTCCTTCTCATTCGTATGAAATGCGGCCGCCACTTCCTTATATCGGGTAGCAAAACAGGTATGAACCTTGGTCTCTACTAACCAAGGAATGCAGAAAACATTGTTCTTCCGGAGTGTTAGGCCTTAGATTTATTGCCAAGTCCACGTGTTACCCAAACTGAGAAAGTACAACATCAGCTATGTATGAAGAGTGCTCCTTACCCTAGGGTTGTGACATCTGTCGTTCAGGAATCATAAGGTAGGCCGGCCTGCAGAGGTCAGCCATCGGCAGACAACAAGCAGCCTGGTCCCTGAGGCCAGCCTCCCTCTTCTGCTTCCTGATAGGATCACCGCAAAGATTTCTTACAGAGCAGCTCGAGCTTCCCAACGTGAGTGTTTTAGGGTGTCTTTGTACATGGTCCTTGGGACTGTTGAGCCCTCCCCCTGCCTAAGGCTGGAAGGAAATCCCTAGGTTTGAACCGAAGCTCTTTAGCTCCACAGCTCCTAAACACACAGTTCACTGAAACCAAACAATGCTTCTCTTTCTTTGACTTCCGTTACCGTTTTCTAAGATTCTAGGATTCAGGCGCAAATGCCTGAGAGTCTGGCACTCATGGGAGAGCAATGTAAATAAAAGCCACAGCAGAACTGTAATGTAATAAAGAGCGATGGGCAGCGCCCTGCACTGGGAATGGAATAGACAGCAAGAAGAACGAAACAACACAGAGGGCCAAACGCCATACACATTGGGGCCAAGCGGACCACAGGCTTTGCACCGGGGAGCATGACAGGAGCAAATGCAAAACAAAGACACGGCATCTACTTCTCTTGGATGTCTGTAAGGACTTCAGAGTGGTGCAAGCGCCTGAATCTTAGAGAGGGACTTTCTGCGCCAGTCTTATTGAATGTTGCATCTCTAGAAGTTAGAGTAGTGCTAGGTGCATTGTAGTCATGCCCAGTAAATAGCTGTTGAATGACAGAATGACAGAACAATGCGTGAATGACAATGGATGAATGAATGACAGAATGAATGAGTGAGTGAATGACAGAATAAATGAATGAGTGAATGAATGAATGAGTGAGTGAATGAATGAATGAATGCATATTTAAAAGAAGCAAGTGCACTGTTACCTTAAAACATTATCCAGTTCTATTCTCTTTAATCTGCACAAATCCCAGCACTGACCAGATGATACCTTATATAAAAGAGAAAATGAGAGGGATTGTGGATTAGGATTAGCTCAGTGGTTTAAGCGCCTACATAGGGTAGGCAGCCAATCAGGCACATGGGATTGTGATTCAATCCCCAGATCCACCCTTAAGGCAGCCTGAGTCAGCCCCCCCCCTCAAAAAAAATCCTCCTCAAAAGAGTAAATGACATAGAGATCACACACAGCCAGTTCTTACTGCCAGTAAATTCAACTTCCTGGTAAAATGCTGGATTATTGTACTGAAGCTTAATTAGACAAACTTTATGTCCTAGGAGGTAGCCATAGTAAAATAGAAACTTAAATAACTGAGTGTCATTAGAGATTTCAGTGATTCCAAAGAAAATTGGGAAATAATTTTAGTCTGGAGAATCCAAGCTTAGAAGCTAAGGACTTATCAGAACTGAAGTTCATTCTGTTCACAGCCACTAAGAGGCTATCTTACCTGACCTTCCCTTGAGAAAAATTGCCATTATACTGCTGCCACTGGGTCACTCTTTGGCTTCCACCAGCCTCAAGAGTTCGGGACTTTGCGCCCGAAGTATCTTCTTTTATCTGAGGCTGTGTGAGGCCCTGACCCACTAAAGGGATGCCGATCTCCGATCTGCGTGGCTGCTTCCACTCGTGGATTACTTCCCTTGCGACGCGTTCAGCACTCTAAGACACCCTGGAGGAAGGAGAGATCTGCTATTGCAGCTGTCCACTATTCAGGAAGTTCTGCAAGGTGTTACACACTAACCAGAATATTTTGGAAAGAAAGAAAAAGACATTTCGTCCCCAAATGTCCTTGCCCATGGATATCTGGAGCTCCCACTCATTCGTACTTAGATCTGTGTCCCGAGATCTCAGCTCTGTGCACACGTGGGCTGCTTTCTTCTCACTCACTAACATGCAACTTCCCACCACTGGGAAGAAGCAAAGTACAGGAGCTGTGACATGCAGCACAGTATCATTGGAAGCTGGTGAGAGGTGGGCTTTGGAGATGTGTCTGGGGAGTCGCAATCTCACTACTCACGCGCATGTACTAACTTCCACGACCCACGCCTCGGTGAAGAGATAAGAAAAAAGCTGGCAAGATCTCAGTGAGATGCAAAACAGTTAAAAACAGGAGGAGGTCCTTAGTAAGCCGTAAAGAACAAGAAAAATGTTAGTAGGTGCTGCAGAAGTGTTAGTGATTGGAGTAGGGCTCAAGAAGGAAGAAATAAAGGACAAATGATTGTGGCTGCAGCAGGACAGGGAAGAGCCAGGTGTCCGGGAAGCCTGGGAGGAGTGCTTATGGAGTGGGGGAGGGTGCGCAGCACGTGGGACTGAGTGTGA
>PVJA010016049.1:29316-44321 GCA_004027025.1 Myocastor coypus
GTTTTTTTTTTTTTTTTTTTTTTTTTTTTTTTTTTTTTTTTTTTTTTTTTTTTTTTGTCTTTTTGAGACAGGGTCTCGCTATGCAGTTGAGGCTGGCCTTGAGCTCATTTTTGTGCTCCAGCCTGGTCTCAAACTTGCACCAATCCTCCTGTCTCAGCCTCCCGAGTGCTGGGATTACAGGTGTGTGCCACCACGCCCGGCTCTCATGAATTGTTTGAGGAGGAAAATGTGGATGCAATGTAAGCTGCCTCAGGTGGAGAGATACCTCAGTGGTCTACGGGCCTGCCTGGCAAGCTCAGGGACCCAAGTTCGATCCCTTGGTCTCATCCCAAGTATCACATGCCATGCCAACCTGAGAAAACCAGGCCTGCCATGCTGACCATGGACGACAGACGGAGTGGCACATGACTGTAATCTCAGCACTTGGGAGGCTGATCCAGGAGTCTGAGCTGCACAATGAGACCCTATATCAAATAAATAGATAAATAAATAAATTGATTGATTGATTGATTGATTGATTGATTTTTTAAAATAATAATGTAAGCTATCTAAGCCTGGGGTAAAATGACCCGTGTGTCCATTGGGGTCCTGTTTTATGGCTGATAGCAGATGACACTTAAGAGTGTCAGTTGGCCTCAGAAACATCTCTTTCTCCACATTCTTTTCTTCTGGGTATGTTAACATACAAAAGAAAGGACGACACCCCTAGCCACCCTGACACTTGGTGGTGAGGATGGGGTTTCACTGCATCTGTGACATGATGTGGCTCCAGGACCATCCTGTAAAGGGGACTGACTGAGCTGAAAGGACTCTGTATTTGGGTTCACTAGAGGAAAAGACTCAATTTAAGTGTTATAATCGCGTAAAGGATTTCACACATGCACTCACAATAGCCTCCTGGGCGATCGGAGCAAGCAGAACACAAGATGTCTCTGTAGACGCTGCAGGGTCAGAGGATTTGGTTGAATGTCCACAGCTTGAAACTTACTGCAGCGTCTGGTGTGACTTGATGTCAGCAAGCCAAAGGGAGCCAGGCGTGGCGATGCACATTTACAATTCCAGCACTCTGGAGGCCGAGGCAGGAAGATCGCCATGAATCTGAGGCCAGCGTAGGCTATATAATGAGACCAAAGGCAGCCTGACTCACACAGCAAGACCCTGTCTCAGAAATAGGAGCCAGATGGTCTGCGCTGGAAGCCTGAAGAAACTGGAGCCAAACATGCCAAGGCACTGGAGAAGACAGAAGCTCACGGAAGAAGAAGCAGGAAAGACTTCCTTCTTCAGTGCTACCACACGTATTCCTATCATAGTTAGTGTGCTCCTGCTCAGTCACTCGCAGGTATGCCAAGAGTGTGGCAAATCTATAAGGCACTTCGCCTCTAATCAAGGGGACACATCACAAGTCATGACCACAGCGTCCCACATGCCGTCCTGTGCTGCTTCCTTTCTCTGGCCACCACTAGGCTGACATCTAGGCATCTAAATCTGTCTGTGTCTGCGTGCTATACTCACTGTTGAGTCCCTATCAGTCAACCTGCACTTGACCAAATAGCACCCTGCATGAATACAGGAGGGTGATCATGCGGGCCATCATGCCAAGGCAAGCAAAGCCAAAGCAAAATAGGGATGATCTCTGATGGTACCCTGTGAGTCATAAAATGGAGATTTTGCAAAGAATGGACATGGAAGGACAAGAGAATCAGAATCCAGAAAATACAGCATTGCGCTAGGTATGTGAAGTTAAAAATCTAAAAATCACAATGGGCATCAGGTCCATCAAACACCCTTATGGTCCTTCAAAATGATACTATAAGGACGAAAAAGACCCACTTTGAGTCTGAAAGGTTGGAGAAAAGAGCTTACCTCTGCCAACTATTTACAGCATCGCATAGGAAAATATTTAGGAAAATAAGCCAAGTTAATTTTATTCTTTTCTCTTTTTTCCCCTAATGTAATAGTTGTTTTATTACTGTTGTCACTGAGGTAATTGTTATTCTGACTGTCATCCTGAAAGATGCAAAGGTTATCCCTGTAACACAAGGGCAAGAAAGCCCAAAATCCGCGGAAGCTGGCCTGAAGAACTTGAGAATGAGATACCAAGTGGGTGAAGGGAATTGCAATTGCGGTGGTTAAGAGAAGAATACACTTCTGAAGTTGAAAACAAACATGTGCAAGATAATTTCAAAGCAGTCTCACTACGAAGAGGATGAGGAAAATGACAGAAGACGCAGAGCGGAGGCGCAGGACGGAAAGTGTGCGAGCTACGTTCCGATGGCTGCTGCTCAGAAAGCAAAGAAACTGGACAGAGACGATAATGAAGATATCATAGAAAGCGGCTTCCTGACTGCAAAGAAAGATCATTGAAGCGCCTAACAATGGCACAACGTGACCTCGAGGTTCTAAAATAACAAAGCAACGCTTAAGAATTTGAATTGAACATACACAAAACAAAAGGGAGAAATAAGGGAAGAAAAAAGGAAACAAACAACGAAGGAAGGAAGGAAGGAAGGAAGGAAGGAAGGAAGGAAGGAAGGAAGGAAATTTCAATACTCTATATCTTTGTAGCAAACTTGTACAAGTCTAATGGGAATAAAATGTCATAACTACATCATAACAAATTATGATTTAATTGATGTGATAGTAATTACATAACCTTAAGTAAATAATCACAATTTTATTCATCCAAATAACTGATAAGAACTATCATTTAAATATTCTCTCATTTCAAAGCTTAATCAAAGAAATGTAGGTCCGTAGTTGGAAATTTTATTTAATAAACGCATTCTGGCCTATCTCATTAGAAAAGACCAAGAGAAAAACAAAAGTAATTTAGAATTTTCAGTTCAGACAGTAGAAATAAACTTGCTAAGAGCAACTTCCTGTGTCAACACCCAAAAAACAAGAAACATAAAATCTAAATTTATTCACCAAGCACGTAAGTAAAAGATGCCAATTGGGTTCATGAAATTGTTCAGCTTTAGCCCCCTCTTTTGAAAGAAATGGTAGGAAAATCAGGGTATTCTTCGACCTCTAGAAAAATATTATTATTTCTAAAAGTGGGGAGAACAGCCTGCTTTAAGGAAGAACAAGGAAAGAGCCGGTTAATACCTCAAGCAGAAGCATTACATGGCGGAGGAGAGAACTTCCGGTGAGGGGCATTCCAGCATGCACTACCTGGGTAGAAAGAAAGCGCAGGAGCGAAAGATCGCCATAGCACACTCCAGATATTAAGACAAAGCCGCAGAGAGACGGGGAAGCACCACTGAGCCGCAGATGCAGAAAAAGTAGATCCCTCTCGTCCTCGATAACTACAGCAGACTAAGCCCCGCAAGAAGCATCACCTTCTCCTATGCATGGTGTGGGGCAGGCTCTCTAGCCCTCTGTGTAAGGGAAACCAGGAACATGAACAACCTGAACTGAGTCTGTTTCCTGGAAGTGCGCGCATCAGAGCTTCGGAGTCTCATTTACCAACCAGAGGACTGACTCCAAGGGTTCCAAAAAGGAAAACATATCCAGTCAGAGGTAGAGAATGATGGCTCAGAAAATTAGCCCAAACCCAAGAAGGGGAGGTAGAGTCTCAATTTTCTGCTCTCCCCACTCTCACAACATAAGGAGAGGGAAAGTCTCAGAGGAAGGTGTGACTCACTCTACCTAGCCCTAAAAGAGTATCACAGCTTCCGAGGCAAAGCCAAGGTCCAGCCGCCCTGTTAGCCATGAGGAAGATGTTTGACAAAGCAAAGTTGCAACTGCAGTTTTGCCTAGCTCCAACAACAACGCACGGTGGTAAAACACCACAGCAACAAGAATGGCAAAATCCTGGTGAAAAAGGAAAGATATTCCGGAGCCTAAGAAATGTCCTGATCTTGCTTCACGGTGCCCTAAAAGTTACTGGCAACGTGAAAAGAATGAAATGTCCTGAAATACAGAAAATATACAGGCAGATGGCAGAGATTAATAGAAAGCCCAGAAACATCTTTGATAAATTGGAAAGAGTAAGAAAGAAGACATGCTGAAAATTAGGACACTAGGACACCAAGCGTTGGTACAATGTTGACGTCAGAAAATAAGTTCGAGGAGAAGCTGATAGAGGAAGAGGTGGTGTCATCCATGGATAATGGATGGACATTTCGTCATTGTGGCCCAGAAGGAGAAACAGAAGCTATATTCAGAAATGTTAAAAATTCCATGTAAATAAACAGAAACACAGATTAAGGATCTGTAGACATCCTGACTAAGCTACTAAAATTCAAAGACAAACCACTCTTTTTTTCAGCTTTCCATGCAACAGAAGCCAGGGAAACAGAACCAGAGCAATCAAGCTGGCTGCAGATTCTACCGCAGTAGCGCATGGAGCCAGGAAACAGCATTACAGTCCCTACCATGTCCTGAAGGAAAAAACAGGCTTCAAAATGTACTGAGCAGACATGCTAGTCTAGGAATAAGGGCAGCACCTGGAAGCTCTGAAATATGAAAAAACTTTGGAGATATGCATATGAAATCTCCTGAGGGAAATGACTGCAAATAAATGAAGTCCGCTGAGAAACAACTGGGAATTCCATGGTCAAATGATTTGTTCAGTACTCATGAAATGACAGAAGAATGCTGAGAAAATTCTAAGGCTGGAATTACAACCTCCTAAGCCCACAGGAAGGCAAGAAACAGAATAAATAAGTAATTGTAGCATATCCAGTGCTTGACTCTGACAGGAACCTTTTGCATTAAGCGAATCAGTAAGCGAGTGAAGATGGCCTATTACCATGCATTTGCCTTTCTCCAAAAGATCTGGAAATCTGTGCTTCTGTATTAATTATTGTAGCAAAAAAATTTTTTTTAAACCTGTATTTTAACTTGCATTTAATACAACACACACACACAAAAAAAAATCTGTTCAACTGGACCAGCTGGTAAGTGTACAGCCTCCAAAAGTGAACTAATCATTTCACTATTAGTTTAGGGTCCTCAGTCACTTCTTAGTGGACTTGGTTTGTTTGCAATTGATTTGTCCACAAAGGTGGGACATATGAGCCTGGTAACAGGAAGAAAGGTGGGAAGGGTATAGGAATGTAGGAGTCATGTAATTTTACGGAGAGTTCAAAACTTTTAGTATGCTCATACTTATTTTTCTTAACCTTTGAATTACTAGTTGTACAGTATCGATCAGTGAAGACTAGGCAGAATTGTGCATAGTCGAAAAACTCATAGGCTGAAATTCTAAGCCTGAGTACTTCAATAATTATCTGGATTTGGAGATAGGGTTGTTAAAGAAGCAATTAAGTTAAAATGAGCTTAGGGGGGTTCCCATCTAATGATTGGCATCCTTATCAAAAGAAGAGCTGACCGCGTGTAGCCCATGTGAAAACATGGTGGACGTGTCCACTGCAAGCCAAAGAGAAAGGGCTCAGGAAACCCTGAGCCTTACCAGTGCCTTGAGTGCATATGGCCAGCTTCCAGCGCCATGAGAGAGTAATTCTGCTGGCTCAGTCACCCATCTTTGGTACTTTGTTCTAGTGCCTTAGCAAAATAACCAAATGCCATTCTGATACTGCATAATCTATTCAGTTTTATTTATTCTTCTTTCTTAAATGAAAAAAGTGAAAAAAAATCAAAACAGCATGTAGAATGTATAGTTCTGAAAGTGTTCTGGCCAGGGAGATAGCTCAGCAGACTAAGCTGCTGCTTTAGCAAGCATGGCGACCGGGGTTCGATCCCAGGTCCCACATGCTGCGCCCGCACTGCCTCTGAGGGGCACTGATCCAGGGACCGAGTTCAGCTGTAGTGGTACACACCTGTAATCCCAGCACTGGGGAGACTGAAAACAGAAGGATTACTACAAGTCTGAGCTGCATAGTGAGGCCTTGTACCAAATACATAAAACAAAAAAGAATAAAAAATAAAAGTAAGTGCTCTTGCTCATATAGCTTTCTATTTATATGTGTGTTGAGACATTAGAAACACCTAGATAATGTTCACTTACTGTAACCAATAGTTGTTTTTATGTTACAAAACTAAAAAAACTTGTATTTAATGCAACCAACTTTTATTTGTAGAAATGTACATCATTTTTCTTTTATTTATTTATTTATTTTGAGGTACTGAGGATTGAACTCAAGACCCTGCACTTGTCAGGCAAGCATTCATTCTACTGAGCTATCTTCCTGGTCCCATTTTTCTAAAAAAATAGTAAAGCAAAATTATAATCTCCATTCATCTAGAGAAACTCTATTGCTATAACTCCAATACATATCTTTCAAAATATATATGCACACATGTGTACATACACACAAAAATATTAATTTCCCCACATTTATGGTCACAGGTATACATTCCAACACATTTTCAATGGTATCAGTCCATAATAAGTTCTTTGTTCACCAAATATTGTAAGCACATAGAGAACACAGCTATTTAACATCTTTTAAGAGTCTGCTTAGTGTCTATTGGAAATATATGCCTCAGTTTATTTATCCAGTATCCCACTTTGGATACAGGCTGTATAAATCCTTACTTTTACATGTCCTCTTGCAATAAATGATTGTGTGGCAACATCTCCTTATTATTGTAGAATGTTCTGCAGAATACAAAAAGAACAAAATACCAGGACAAAAAAGAACTTATTAGGCAATGTAACAATATACAGAAATGTATTAATAGAGTTTGCCCTGTGAAGAGATTTAAAGAACAATCATATGGTTTTCGCTCAAGCCCCAAACATTAACTCCTTACAGCTGTTTTTATAAGTCACATTCTCCTTGCTGAGCCACTATCTGATGCCCACAGCTAGGAGGGGAGGCTCTCTTTGGCTCCCCATTTTGGCCTGTGCTTGGCTGGCTCTGGGCGAGGAAGGCCTGATAGAAGGACTTGGGTGACCGAAGCTGTGGACATCAGGGCAGACAGAAGACAGAGAGCAGAGGAAGGAGTTGGGGACCGAGCTGTGCCCTTCAAGGTCCTGCCTCCTGAGACTGTCTCTTGATCCAGACTGGACTCCCTAACAGCAAGGCAAGTGTGACGGATGGCCCTGTGAGATGGCCATCTTTCAGCAGCCTCACCTTGAAATACAAGAGTCTTTGGGGGGTGGGGGGCATCTAGAAATAAACCACAACACCTTTAGTAAGCAAATATTTTCTTAATGAGTATCCACTTAATTGAAAATCAGTTATAGCCAGGCATGGTGACACATGCCTGTAACCCCAGCACTTGGGAGGCTGAAGCAGTAGGACTGTCACAAGTTCAAAGCCAGACTGGGATACAGCAAGTTTAAGGCCAGCCTCAACTATATAAAAAGACCCTACCTCAGTAACTGGTATTTAAAATAATTACTAAATAAGTATTAAAAAATCAATTATTTTCCATATATTATTTGGCTAGTCGTAGCTCCCCCATGATCCAACCAATCTTCAAATGCATGAGATTTTTAAGAAACATATCACATCTAAATCATGAAATTCCACCTTGGGACCACAAAAACACATGTTCATTCATTTGTGTAAAACGAATTTATTGCACCTCTGAAAGTTACCAAAATTCAATAGCTCAGTGCTATCGTGAGGCCCAAGTCCAAAGCCTCCTCTAAGACTGAAGGCAGACTGGGAAGTAACCAAACAGAAGGCGCAATACTGGCGATACAAAGTGGCATGAGGTAGACATCTGTATTCCCAAAAGGAGAAATAAAGATATAGAAAGAAACTGGACCAAAGCAAGAGCAAAGCTCAGCGGGCAAAACATGGGATTCTACAACTGCGTTCATTTCAGCACCCTGGGAAATTCTGGGAAAGAGATGCACGCCAGAGGGCTTGGGGATCCGCACCCCCACAGCGTTGCTGGCTGCAGCCCCAGGGCTCTGCTGTTGCGGTGGTTCTGCCCACTGCCTGCAACTTGACTCAGCTGTTTCACATTCTGAGGTTTTTGAACTTCTTGACTTCTCTACTTCGTAACTCTCATTTCACTGTCACAGACTCACACACTGACCCCTCAGGGGCTTCCTGCTGGACTCCCTAGCATTCTTTTGAAATCTGAGTGGAAGTCTCCCTGAACCCATAATTTTATATTCTGTAGGTCCATTAAACCACCACCAAGTGTGTAATGCCAAGGCCTACCACCAGGTACAGCAGCAGCCAACCCTCTTTAATCCTGGTTTTAGAGGCCTCTGAGTGCCTGATGGCTGCAGTCAGGAAACTAATTCTCTACTCAGCTCTTCTCACTTAAGGTGTCCTGGAATTCTCCTTACACAGCAGAGTCTTTCACTTCTGCACCTTTAAATCTGGAAAGGGAGATTGTTTTAGAAAAAAATTGATGTTATTAAAGCAATGAATACTATAGCTACACTTATCAAAAGACCGGTGTGGCCAGGTATCATACAAGGTACATATAAGGTAAGAGCTTAAATAATATGGGATCTCTTAGGATACTTTGCCCATAGTGACTCACTTCTGCATACCTTAGAGACTAAATCTCAGGTGGAGTACTTTCCCCCAGTTTTCATGTGTTCTTCTGCAAGATATCCCCTTGACAAAAACAGACCACTGTTCCACAAACTATCTGCAAACATTAACCGTGAACCTTGCAACTTGACTGGCGTAAGAAGCAACCAGCATACTAGAGAAGCCCATTTTTGGGTGTTTCTCGGGGGATCATGGAAGAGTGATACTGAGTATAACACATGGTCCCTGTCCCCTCTCCTCTCTGGCAGTGTCCCCTTTCCACTGATTCCCAGCTGCCACGGAAGAAGAATCTCTGCTCTACCACACTCTTCCACCATGTTAGTTCTGATTTGAAGCCGTCTCAGTGTTAACTGACTTCCCTGCACTCAGGAACCACAGTAAACACCTCCTTTAGCTTGCGAGGGTTAGATTTTGCCATTCAACAATGGGAGAACTAAGCAGTACACTGTCTTATCTTACAATAGTCATACGAGTTATTCTTAGTCTTGGTACAAAAGAACACAGCAAAATACAACGTAGCTTATTTAATGTGTTATAAAGGAACATGCTTTTAATGATGTTATCTTTCTATACTTGCTTCTCTTTCCCAAAACATAGTCAAAAATATTGCATGTTTATTTCATACATTATACTGGTGGTTGCATCTTTATTTATACTCATCCAATTTACCAAGCCTTATAGCAACATTTGTGGAAAGCCTGGGAGCTCTGGGTAGTTGTGATATGGAAGTTACGTTTAGAGCACGTAAGAGGCAGAGCACACACACAGCAAGCCAGAAACATTCGCTTGTGTCTTACACTCTAAAGCAAATGTAAATGAACTTTTTTCTATTTACATTTTCTCCAAAGCCGTAGTCACTGTAGGAGGTGGATACAAAGACAGATAGAACTCTAACCTGTGGTTTAGAACACAATAATTACAAATTAGGGTACCATCCCCTACCTCAATCGCTTTAATGTTATCCACAGGATAAATGATGGTGTAGAAACACCACGATAATGCATAACATGTCACAGATTGTGTGTTTATGTTTGTAATCAAGAATCTTTTCATTATTCAATCAGGGATGCTGTTCAGTTCAATAAATAAAATACAAGAGTTTAAATAAACAATAAAGATACAACTCAGTTAAACACACAAACGCTGGAACTGTACGGCGTCTCCTAACCTTTGTTCCTGTCCTTCTGTTCCTCCCCACACCCCACCCCGAGGTATACAATCAACAGCCAAAGAGATAGGAACAGCATAAAGCGTTCATCATGTCCAAGACACCCAAGGATAGCAACTTCCTTTGGATGTGCCGTTACTTGCATGCACGTAAAAAAAAAGTCTAGGGAATTAAAGATTTGAAATAAAAATAGAATGACCACAATACATGTCTTTTGAAAAAAAAGCCATTATTGAAATTTTGTCTAGAAAACACTCCAGGATTCTACTATAAATACTATGTGCATTGGAACTAAATATCATATCTAAAAATGCTACATTGAATTTTAAGTGAAAGTTCAATAGATAAATACTGAGTGCATGTTTGTCATACTTTCAAACTTCATTACTAGCGAGCAAAAAAATATTAGTGTGTTTACAGAATGTCAATATTTAGTTTGTCCTAATTTTAGAAGACATTCCTAATAAATAGTTTGAGGATTATATAATATCATGATATTAATGGTTCAACTTTTCTTTGGTTTATTTTTAAACCAATCTTCTAGTACTTGATTAAAAGATGTGTAATTACCCAAAGGACATATGTGGAGGTCTTAAATCATTGGGTCTACAACTTCAAAGACTAAGATGTTTATTAGGGAAGATGTTTATCCAGTTTTAGAGGCTCCAGAACATGAAGTTTCCAGCTGGAGTTGTCTAGTGTATCACTCTGCTTCTAAGAGCACAAAAACTTTGTATCAGTCTGGAGTGGAGGAGGACGAATAATAATTTGTTTGGCTAGATGTCGCATCCAGAGGCTAGTTTAAGTTTAGCTATATCCATAATCAACAGCCACCAAATATTTGAGTATCTGCTATATCTCCCAAGAATGCTAACAGCAGACACTAAAGCTACATAAGGGTAATGTGGACGTGCAGCTCTTCAACTCACGTTAGTGGCCTTTGCTAACTTACTCAGGCATTTAGGTCCTGGCTTATATTTTACAAAGCATTGTGACTAATATGGAGTAAAAAATGTTACCAGAGTAAAGTAGTGGCTGTAAGCATTATCAAAATAATCCATCACAAATGGTTTTATTTCTTTCAAACCTTGCTCAGCTGTAAGTCTGATGAGGATCAGACACAGCATTACTGTGGAGCATTTTATTTATTTATTTGTTTGTTTATTTATTTATTTATTTTTAGAGAAGGGGTTATAGGGTGTTCATGGTCTCACTACTAGATCAGACTCCTAGTGATCTGCCTGTTTACAAACTCCTGAGAGCTGCAGTTACAGGTGCACGCCACCACACCCAGTCTCAGTTGCCATCTCAGCATGCCCCAGGGATGGAGCCATCATGGCAGGACCTGGGACCAAAGCCCTGGCCCCTGAACCTGTTTGTAGGCATTTTAATCTGCTGATCTATTTGGCCAGCCCTAGACCATCTTCATCCATTGTCGAGGACCATGTTTTCAGAACACTTATTCTAAAATAATTTTTAACATTTAAAATGAAAAAGTGAGCACAAAAAAAAACAGAAAAAAAAAATTAAATACATAGGACTAAATTTGTTTTCTCTCTCCCCACCCCCCTTTTTTTTTCCATACTGGGGATTGAACTCAGGACTCTGCACTTGCCAGGCAAGCGCTTATTCTACTGAGCTAACTTCCCGGCCCCTTGTTTTCTCCTTCATGCCACTTGGGGATTCAATTCTAGACAGAAAAGGTTATTCATACCTGAAAAATCTAGAAGAAAAAATTACAGTCATCTTCAAAATTCTATTCACATGCTGTGGTAAAATATATTCATTTCTGTGGAACTTGCTGCAGCTCTTTTGTATGTCAGCGATTTCTCCTTGGAATAAATGCTTATTATGTACAAAAACCTGTTGAAAGCTCATAATTATCTACATACATTGCATGTACTTTGTAGACTATCCACAGCATATTTTAAATTCAGGCTGGCTATGCCCCAGCAACTCACCACTAAGATAGCTAGCCAACAACTGCTGTGTTCTCAAGACACAGATTTCCAAGTTAGAACCAACTCAAAGGATCTAAAAATAAGTCTTACAAGATCAAAGAAAATTGATTTAAGAAGTAGTCATTAATAGTATCAGGTTATTCCGTTATTTGGATAATTTAGTTTTGACTAATTACCATATTTTCCCTTAATGCAATAGTACAGATAGCAAAGATTACTTGAAAAATTGATACCAAGATGGTTTAACAGGCTTCAAAAGAAATTTTGACAGCTTTTTTTGTCTCTTTATAATCTCTTAAAATTATACATAAACGTCTATGTGCAAATACCTATCAGTGTGTTGATTTGTACAAGGTCTATGAATTGAGGGACAGAGAGGCAGAGAGACAGAGTCAGAGAGAGACAGGGAGACAGACAGAGAGAGACAGAGACAGAGAGAGGCAGAGATTTAAAGAGAAAAGAAAGTATAAAAACCATGAGAAGTGATACAGAATTTTACCAAACAAAATAACGGAAATTCAACAATGTTCGTTATATTGCACAATGTTGTTTTCAAATTAGTTGCTTAGATTCTGAGATATAAGCATGAAAATTTGATTTTAAAGATGTTATAAAAATTAAAAAGATGAAAATGCAATTTAAGCATTAATTGTTCTTCTTAGTAGCCCAGCAGAAATGAACAGTCTAGTTATCCAAGCTGTCCTATGTATACATACAAATATCTTTCCCTTTTAAGGATCTCAGAGTTTGCTATTGTCTTAAGATTTCTATGTTTTCAAAGCTACATTTTAAAAATGTACAACCACAAAAATATTACCTAGCTCAGAAAAACATAGAAAATATTTACTTTCTGCAACATAAATAAGTAATTTTATGCATAAAACCTTAATATCCTTCAGAAGTCAGTAGAACATAGAAATATCACTTTATATATTTTATTTTCTGCACTAGTCATTGTTGGCCAGGTTTTGGTCACTGTAACAAAACATTTGAGACAGTCAATAGGTAATTCTTTTGGCTAATGGTTTCAGAGCCCTCACCCTATGGCCGCCTCAGCTGTGTCGGAGCTTGTGGCAACGTAAGGAATCATGTTGGGGAATGTATGGTAGGGCGAGGTCACTAAGCTCCTGGTGGGCGGGGACAAAAGAAGTCATCCCTTATGACACACCTCCTTCTACTAGGCCCCACCCCTAGAGGTTCTGTCAGCTCCCAGGAGTGCCACAGATAGCTAACTATTCAGCCAAGCTTTCAACGCATAGTCTTTATGAGACATTCAGCATCCAAGCAATAATGACCTGTAGCTCTCTAAGACGCTGTGTAAGAAGCAAAGGATACTTGAGTAATAGCACAGATTTGCAGTGCAATTAAAAAGAATTCAGTGATCTGATACTATTTCTGTCTGCTCAGAAAGCTAGAGACACACCAGAGTTGTTACTCTACTTTTGGTGAATTTTAGACCTCAAAAATTAAAAAATAACTAGATACTGCAATTTTCGCCTTTAGTAAACAGTTTCTAAAATTTTAAAGAAGTTTTCCTAAAATCACATTTTTGTTAGTGTCAAAAATCAAGACTATAACTCAATCTTTCCTTCTATGTATGTAATGTAAAACAGTAAAATAAAATAGTCAAATAGTATAGATCACTAAAAATGTTAAATTATTTTCTAGTCATATTTCTCAAGATTTATTTTTTAAATTTATAATCACAAGTGTATATTCTACCCCAAACCACCCAACTTCTTAGAAAATATTGTCTGAACACCCACCTTAAATTTTGCTAAACCAAAAAGCGTAAGCCTACCCGCTACTGGTTTTATTCTTATAACATACTCTAGATTTTCTTTGGCAGTCTGGTAAAAAACCTCACATGTTGAACTAATTCATTTTGGAATTAATATCCTTCCAGAAATTCTTCCATTTAATTAACATTTCTCTTTTTATCTCTCATAGACATTTTTAAAGAATATGAAAACTGTTCATTTCTCCAATTACAAAAATAAATATAATGAGAGAATTAGAGGAGGCTGAGGTAGGGAAAAAAGAAGAGAAAGAGAGTTAACTTTTGTAAATGTCTTGGACACAATAAAGGGTTCAAATAAAGAGAATTTATTTCATATGTAATCTATTTAAGGAAAGATTAGGTTCCTATAGGTTATTGTTTAGCTCTGTGCTTGCACTGTCCGAGTTCCCAGGTTCAAGGTATCCTTGAGGCTCCCGGGTGATGGGCGTGGGCTCCCTGCTCACACCTTCAGGACAGGCTCTGGGGAGCTTTCTTTTCTATAAGTCCCGAGTCTGCAGGTTAATCATCTTAAAGAAAGCAGCCTTCCTTCTGAGTACAAACAAGTGAGATGGCACGTGGCTGTTTGGGTTGAAATTCAAGGACAATAACCAGGACCAGATGTAGGCACTGGCTTTCCTCTCAGCCTGACTTCCGGAAGCTTTTTCTCACAAAGGGTGAAGCTGGCATCATCTTGCACAGGACTGTCTGGTTTATCTTATCTTCATGTGGCCACTTGAGAAGAAAAAAAGGGGGAAAGGAAATCTCCTGTGGGTTCTGTCTTTCATTTCCAGGCTCTGAATACCACGGCTGGGAGTAAACTCACTGGAGAGTGATTCTGAGGCCCAAGTCAAACACTGGCCGTCCTGCGGTGTGGCGGGCAGAGCTTCGCAGCTAACACCAAATCCCTGAGCTTTGAAAGGAATGCATTGACAGACTGAAGGGGGCAGGGGTAGGTTATGAAATTTGATGGAGAGAGTGGGACACTCTCGAGGAAGGAGCAACAAGTATCACAGCAGACATGCACTACTGCCCGTGTACCAGCAGGCACGCTGCCTCTCCCGAAAGTCCAATTTGCTTAAAAAAAAATTATTTTTTTGAAGGGGTGCTAGGCAATGTGTAGGATATCTATGTGACTATGCACATTTTTATCACTAGTGGTCTTGACCAGTGCCTTCTTTTGTGAGAAAATGAATTCATGAATTTTCTGGGGTCAGTAAAAACCTCAGACCCAGGATGTCTCTGGGTATCTACAGATATTTTGAAAGCTGTGTTTATACAAAAAAAAAAAAAAAAAAAAAAAAAGCACAGGGAGGACATTGAATGATACCTAGGCAACTATCACGTAATCAGAGCCTGGAAAAGAACAAATGATGACTGTTTGCCCCTTCTCCTCTCACTCACATTTCTGAAAGCACAAATAAAAAGCAATTATAGACAGCCTTGAGCCTGCATGGGCCACGGCTGACGACGGAGATGTCCCTGTGTCACACTGCTGGGACGTCAAGAAACAAGATGTTTTTAATTTGTTTCCTTCCCACCAGAGAAATTTAATCCCCATACGAGGCACAATTACATAATTTACCTGTTGAGCCGTATGAATAGGAAGTATTATGGGGACATGGGTTTAGTGATAGCGTTAAGTCAAAAGCCCCAGGGTG
>PVJA010016050.1:0-11207 GCA_004027025.1 Myocastor coypus
ATGCAAAATAGATTTGTAAAGTGGATCTCGAATTTTCACTTTATTTGGTTTTAAACTGTCAAAGTACATACCAAATACTCAAGATAATTAAATATTGTTTTGTTTGCTGTGTAATATAAGATGGATATTGGTAAGCCAAATATATGTTAAATAAAAGTGGACATTGTCACTGTGGACAGGTCAAGTACAGGAAAGAAAACAATTGTTTGTAACTTTGATTGATCTTGTCTTAGAATCCAGTGAGTCATGGTGTTCTCTACCTGTCTTTATGCCTGTGAATTTCTGAGTTGCCTCCCCTTGTTTTAGAGGCCTGCCTGTCTGTATATCCTGACGGTGACTACTGTCCAAGGTGAAGAGTGTCCTTGCTCTCATTTGTAGATAGAGCAATCAGATCACTGGTTTCTGCTGGATTTTCTCATTGTGATGGGGATTTAAGGAGACAACTGGGTTTATTTTATTTTATTGCAGTACTAGGGATTAAACTCAGGACTTTGCGCTTGCCGGGCAAGTGCTTATTCTACTAAGCTATCTCCCTAGCCCCATACAACTGGATTTAATGCTAACACTTAGATGCACCCACTTATGAAAGCCACACTTTGCAGGTATGGGTTCTCCCTCTGGAGCTCTGAGCCCTGCATCCTTGCTGGTCTGAAATTAAACTTCCTGTTTGTATCCATGTACCCTAGGGTACTGTCCCTGTGGTGCCTGTGCTGGGTGTCTGTCTCAACTATAGTCACAGAGGTAAGGAAACAAGGGGGTGAAGTTGTTTTGTAGTTTTTTGTGGCTCATTGTAAATAACTTCTTCCCGGAATTGTTCTTCATTAATCCCTCTCCAATATATTGGCCGCTGTTTTGGACTTTTTTCTAATTCTAGCTTGCCATGAAGAGTAACTTTGGGTGTAAAACCCCATATGACTTTTGTACTTTACAGTAGCCATGGGCTTTTCTTGGTGCTAGAACCACTGACTTGGTCTTTTATGTTCCCTTGAGCTTCTTACTTTTTGAGGCTTACCTTCTCTTCTATGGCATTGGTCTCGTGCAGGTCAAGCAAGTTGGTCATCACCTTACTGTAGTCACTTGTTTCTCATGTAGTCACTGTGGTATGATGATGCTAATGATCCTGATGTGAAGTTGTTTAGTTTTTCTGTTGCTTGTTGTAAATAACTTCTTAAAATGGTTCTTGATTAAACCTTCTTGAGTATGGGGACAGCAGGCTCCAAAATCTTAGGTGTTTTTCTACACAGTGAGAATCAATGGTCCCAAGATCGACTGGAGGTGTGTTATTTCTTTCCATCCACAGGCACACCCTCCCTCTCTCTATATCATTTTATTTATATCGAGTTATACTGACATTTATTATAATGCATAGATTTTAATTTACAAGTCAGTGAGACTTGATCAGTATGTATATACTTATGTAATTAACATTCCTATCCAGATGCAAACTGTTTTCACCTTTTTCTTTTGTTCCTCAGTTTATTCCCAACCACTAGAAGCAACCACTGTTTTTTTTTTCTTCTTCTTCTTTTATGCTTGGAATTGAGCTCAAGAACCTTGTGCTTGCCTTGTAGGCATAGTGCCCCAATCACTGTTTTTTTTTTTGTTTGTTTTTTTGTTTTTTATTTTTTTATTTTTTTGTGGGACTGGGGATCCAGCCCCTGTTTTGATATCACCATACACTATTTTTGCCTGCTCTTGAGTTTCATATTAAATAGCATAGCAATCTTGTTTTAAGTATGGCTTTCTTTGGCTCAGCATCATCTTTTGAGATTTAGTCATACTTGTATCTTTTTTTTTTTTTTTTGTCTTTTTGAGACAGGGTCTCGCTATGCAGTTGAGGCTGGTCCTGCACTCACTTTTGTAGCCCAGGCTGGTCTCGAACTCGCACCAATCCTCCTGCCTCAGCCTCCCGAGTGCTGGGATTACAGGCGTGAGCCACCACGCCCGGCTATATACTTGTATCTTTTGATAATTTATTTTTATTGCTGAGTAATATTCTGCTTTGTGAATATATACTAATTTTTTTTCCGTTTAGGAACATTTGCTTCTAGTTTCTTACTTTGGTGAATGTTCATGTTGTGAATAGTTGCTATAAGCATTATTAGTGAAGTATTTCAGCAGACAAATATTTTTGTTATCCTTGAATAGGATCGTGAATAATAGGGTAGGAACATTTTTACCTTTTAAGAAATTGCTAGTACTCTTACCAGCAATGTAGAAGTTTAAGAAGCTTTACCCCATTATTAGCATGTTCTTCATAGCATACATTTAGAGTTTGGGGGCATTATAATTTATTTTCCTATCCATTTACATATTAGAAAGATTCTAAAAGTAGATACTAGGTGCACCTATGGCCATACTATCCTGAACATGCCCAATCTCCTCTGATAGTAAGTGCTTCTGTCAGTCAGTGTTGCTGATCAGGTCTCAAGCTTTTGTGGAAAGGATTAGGGTTGGGTCTTAAGTTTTTGTGGAAAGAACCAGGTATATACTCAGTATAATAGATAAATATGACTATAACTATGACTTTATTAGTATCCTAAATTAAGCTAGTAATAATAATTTCTCTTTAGGGTTAGGGAGATAGCTCAGTGGCATAAGTGTTTGCCTGGCAAGCACAAGGTCCTGAGTTCAATCCCTGGTACCCACCCTCTCCAAATTTTTCTTTTAAAAATTAGTGGTGATTTTATAAAAGAAAATTAGAAAATGTAATTAAATACTTTAGATTATAGGTCAATTTAAAATATGCTGTTAAGTTTTTAAAAATTTTAGTTGCATCATTGATATTCAAATATTTTTTCCGGTTATTCTGTTCTTTTTAAAAAAATTATATCAAATATTGCTGAAATACAGATGGTGAAACACAAAAATGCGGGTTGGTTCTTCTCAGAGAAGACATTTCTTCTCCTCTTCCTCCTCCTCCTCCTCCTCCTCCTCTTCTTCCTCCCTTACTCCTTCTCCTCTCTCTCCTCCCCCTCCTCCTTCTTCTCCTTCTCTGTCTCCTCCTATTCCTTCTCCTTTTTTTCCTCCTCCTCCTCTTTCTCCTCCTCCTCTTCCTCCTCCTCTTTCTCCTCCTCCTCTTCCTCCTCCTCCTTCTCCTTCTCCTTTCTTCTTTCTTCTTCCTTTTTTTTTTTTTTTTCATGGTACCAGGGATTGAATTTAGGACTTTGTGCTTGTGAGGAAAGCACTTATTCCACTGAGTTATCTCCCCAGCGCCCTAGACATTTCTTCTTGTTGGGCTAATTTTTCAGGTGTAATTATCTTAATGTGTCTGTACACTGATAATCCTGTATACCCACAGGTTCTACATCTGTGGACTCAACGAGCTGTGGATTGAAAATACTTGGGGGAAAAATGTGACTGTGTTAAACATGTGCAAGTTTTTTTTTTTTGTCCTTATTTACTTAAAAATACAGTGTGACAAGTAGTGATACAACATTTATATTGTTGTGTTAGGAATTATAAATAACCTAGAGATTTTTAAAATATACAGGATGTCTATTGGTTATAAGCAAAAACCACATTATTTTGTACAAGGGACTTAAGTATATAGATTTTATGTATTTGGTACAGGGTCTTACTACATAGCTCAGACTTGTAATAATTCTCCTGTTTTTACCCTCCACAGTACTGGGATTACAGGCATGTGCCACCACACCTGGTCTTGGCAGCCTGCCCAGTTGTCCCTGGAGGCGAGGCTGGTGTAGCATTTGGCTCTGAGAATTGAACCCTGGTCCTTGTGCCTGCCTAAGCAGGCCTTTAGTCTGCTGAACTATCTTGCTGGCCCTCTTTGAGTGTAAATTTTGATATCGAGGAAGCCAGTCCCTCTTGGATACCAAGGGACAACTAGACAATCATTGTGCTTTTTCTTGAAATATGATACATGTACTCCTTTGGAAAAAGTTATGAGAACCGATAATACATTAAATTAATTACAGTTTATACATACCATGTTTATGTGTCTATGAAAATGCTACCTTATAAATTGTATGGACTAGCTAAATAAGGAAATAAAAATCACTTCTAATAACTGAAGGGATTATTTTATAGACGTTAACTAATGAATTGAAAATGATCCATGACATTTTAGAATTTTTTGAAAAAACCATGTCTCTACCCATTATTCTTAAAGTTAGCTATCAGTTATTTTAAATCCACAAAATAGGACTATTTTTCTTTCTGAAAGACTCTGTTTTCTGAGCCGGGCGTAGTGGCGCACACCTGTAATCCCAGCACTCGGGAGGCTGAGGCAGGAGGATCGGTGTGAGTTCGAGACCAGCCTGGGCTACAAAAGTGAGCTCAAGGCCAGCCTGAACTGCATACTAAGACCCTGTCTCAAAAAAGAAAGACAAAAAAAAAAAAAAAAAGACTCTGTTTTCTGATGTTTTTCCTTTAAAATATATACATTATTTTATAAGTACCACTGAAATCACTTAGGGGAACATTGGAAGCTGTGGCTAAAAATGTTCTAGATTTTATTTTTTAATTTAATTTAATTTAATAATTTAATTTAATTAATTTATTTATTTAGTCTTTTTGAGACAGTCTATGCAGTTCGGGCTGGTCTTGAGCTCACTTTTGTAGCCCAGCAGGCTGGTCTTGAACTTGCACCCATCTTCCTGCCTCAGCTTCCCAAGTGCTGGGATTATAGGTGTGTGCCCCCATGCTGAGCTGATTTTATTTTTACCTATGTCTTGGAAGAAGTTTGAGTTACAGTCTTTTTTTTTTTTTTTTTTTTATCAGTATAGATTATTTTTACCTTTCCTAATTCTTTTATATCATATAAGTGTCACACATATGTCATATAGAGTCCACCAAAAGTTGTTTCTTTCAGGAAAAGAAAATCAGAAAGACTTGTATAAATATTTTAATACTAAGTTTATTGAGACATAATGAGACTGATGCAAGTTACTTTTGGCCTTGACAATTACAAGAAATGTTCCAAGTTGTGACCATTAGCATTCAGACATTTATTAGCATGACAAATTGCTGAAGTGCGCAGACATGTTTTTGGTAGTCTCTCAGAGAGACAGAGAAAGAGAGGGAGAGAAAGAGGGGAAGAGAGAGAATGAATCATGTATATGATAAGATGTGATATAGGAACTGGGGAGATAGCTCAGTAGAACAGATGCTTGCCTGGCAAGTAAAGGCAAGGGCCTGAGTTCAATTGCCAGTTCTACCAAAAAAACCCACAAAACAACAACAACAAAAACCCCATGTGATATATATATATATATATATATATATATATATATATATATATTTAGAATTGACTCCCAGACAAATCAGTTCACTATCAGATTAGTTAGTAAATAATAAGGCACATTGCCTTATTTAATTTAAATCTTAGTTCATAGTTTATCTTTATATAATAAAATATTTAAGGAGCTCATTGCAGTTTTATTTTTGATTGAGAAAATAGTTACCAAGGTAATAAAATAATTACCACATTATATATCTTCCCCACAGTCTCTTCTCAAGGCATGGCATTTATAACAAAAGCTTTTTCAGGCTGCAATTGATTTGTATGCAGTTAAATTAAATTTGTGTGTTACAGTAGGAAGCAGGGCAGTCATGATAGAGCATACAAATTATGCCTAGGTAATTATGTTATCTTAAATTCTTTTTTTCTTCCTTTTGTCTTTTGGAACCAGGGATCAAATTCAGGACCTTGTACTTATCAGGCAGGGGCTTATTGCCACTGAGCTATCTCCCTGGCCCTGTAATTTGTTTTCTAACTAGAAATTTAAGATTGTAGAGAGATGGAAGAATTCCAAAGGGAAAGCAGAACTTTAAAATTTTCACTAGTTTTTTGATGGCATCACTACTCTGCATTGTACTATAGCCATTAAAATGTGTATGCTAAACTGGATGTGGTGGCACATGTCTGTAATCCTAGTACTTGGGAGACTGAGGCAGAACGACTTTCAGACCAGCCTGGGCTACATGGTAAATTCAAGGATGGCCAGAACTACATCTCAAAAATACATACATACATACATACATACATACATTGTATATCCTTTCATGTTAAGAGAAAACGTATACCCAGAGAGCTTTGCCTAACAGCAGTGATGTTAGGAATATTGGGTTGTCATTATATGTTGATATAGGCAGTTTTATAAATTGGAAATTAAGTCAGATGTGGTGGTCCACACCTGTAATCTTAACACTTTAGGAGGCTGAGACAGGAAGATTACCAGCTCAAGCACAGATTACTAGCTCAAGCACAATCTGGACAAAAACTTGTGTTAACATAAAAAATAAAAAACAGAGTTGGGACTCCAGTACAGTGCAAAAGCCCTGGGTCCAAACCCCAGTACTGAAATGCTTTTCTATAAGAATATGACTGTTTCATAAGACTGTAACAGTATTAAGTTTGTATTGAAATACTGTATTTTGATTTTGCAAAAAATCAACAGTATTGAGTGCTTATGTTTAGTTTTATACTAGGTATCTTTTAGGTAAGGTATAACATGAAATAATTAGAAAGGGCATTTTATGAACTTAGTAGCTAAGATGAGAAATGTTGCACTTTTTTCCCTAGGCTTGCCATTGGAAGATGCCAAAATATTAGTGATATGATCCAAAAAGCTAGGTGTGGTAGTATGTGCCTGTAATACCAGCACTGGAAATCAGAGGCAGGAGGATTACAAATTCAAGCCATTCCTGGGCAATTTAATGACTTAGTGAGACTCCAGTCTCAAAAAGTTTTGAAAATGGCTGGAGATGCAGCTCAGTGAGAGTGCCCTGGTTTTAATCCCCAGCAATGTGCAACCCCTTCCCCCTAAAGTGAGAAAAACTAGGCTGAGTGTGGTAGTTTTTACCTGTAATCTCAGCTATAATTTAGGAGGTTGAAGCAGAAAGATTGTGAGTTCAAGGCTAGCTAGCCTGGCAATTTAGGAAGACCCTAAATAAAAAAAGGAAGGAAGGAAGGAAGGTAGGAAGGAAGGAAGGAAACAAAGAGAAAGAAGGAAGGAAGGAAGGAAGGAAGGTAAGAAAGAAAGAAAGAAAGAAAGAAAGAAAAATTAACAAAAAGGCTAGGAATATAGCTTAGTGTTAGAGCTCTTGCCTAACATTTATAAGCCACAGGGTTTAATCTGTAGAGCCATAAGAATAAAGGAAGGAACAAATGAAGTACTGCTAGACTGTATAGAAGGACCTGGATAACATGTCTAATTCCTTCTTTGCACTAGGATTTTGGCAGATGATTAAATAACCTGCTTCTCAAAACTATGCTAAGGAAGTAGCTGTTCATGTGTTTTGATATGTAATTCTTTGATGGAGAAATTGTTCCTAGTACCTTAAATGAAAACTGATAAAGGTTTTCAGTGTTGCTAGTTGTCTTAGTTACTTTTTACTCGATGCTGGGACAAATACCCGGCACTCAAGATGAAGGAAGAAAAGGTTTATTAGCTCACAGTTGCTGGAGGTTTCAGTCCCTATTGGGCTGGCCCCAGCCTCAGTGGAACAGAGCAGAGAGCATCCAGTTCATGGTGGCAGAACAGCAACAATCATGACAGAGGCAACCGACCAAATGGGAGTAGAGAGGAACAGCAACAGCTTTCGTCTGACTCTGTCTCTCTTTATATTCCTATCAGGCTCTCTGCCTTAAGATATCCACCCTAGACCACACCCATAGTCCCAGCCCTACTCAGACTGTTAATCCCATCATTACTAAAACACATAATCTCAGTGACTCATGAGTCAAGTCTCAATCTATAGAAGTCCCTGCCCAATGACTACATGAAGCTTTGGAGGGACAACTAGACATAAACCATAACATTTATTGATGATATCCTCGCTTCTTCTATATCAGTTTCATCAGAACTTAAAGTACAGGGGCTTTTTGGTTTATACAATTATATGTTTTTCTCAGAGCTAGTTTTAGTTATCTGTACTAGATTTTTTTTTAAGCTTCAGACTCTTACATTACTACTTTTAAAAAGAAATATATTTAATATAGGATCTCACTACACAGTTCAAACTTGTAATGATTCTCCTGTTTTCAGCCTCCCCAGTGTTGGGATTGCAGGCGCAAGCCACCACACCTGGTCTCAGTGGCCTGGTTAGCACGTCCAAGGGTAGGACCAGTGTGGTTTATGGTGCCTGAGATCAAAACCATGCTCCTGTGCTTTCCTAAGCAGGTGCTTAGTCTCCTAAGCTATCTCAGCAGCCTTTTAAATTACTACTTTAAAATAGAAATTTTAGCAGGTTCTTTGAAAATATGAATACCATTTTCTCCCATGCTTGCCACTTGTACCTCCTTGATTTTCTCTCCAGTAAACTTTATTTGTCATCTGTTTTTGTGCCTAGTATAACTAGATAATGATATAAAACTGCTACTGAATGTATTCATTGTTTGCTACTTAGCTAGACTAATTGATACTTTTACATCATTTTAACTCAGCAAGTTGTACAGTCCCAAAAGGAGTATCAGAAAGCCAGAGTTCTTTTGCTTTTTTTTTTTTTTTTTTGTCATTTTGAGACAGGATCTTGCTATTCAGTTCAGGCTGGTCTTGAGCTCATTTTTGTAGCCCAGGCTGGCCTCGAATTTGCATCAGTCTTCCTGCCTCAGCCTCCCATGTGCTGGGACAGAGTTCTTAAGATAGACCATTTTTGCAAGGGAGACAGATGTTGGATAGAATACTGAAAAATTGGTTGCTTATGACCAGCTTGGGAGCTGGTATACTTCTATCTTCTGTTTTTTAAAAATAAGGCTTTTGTTTAACAGCATATTTGTTTGTTCAGCATTACAGTTTCTAGATCTAGAACTATGAATTGAAACATGTCATTCAGAAGATCAGGCATTAAGATAACTGAGGAAATTATCTGAAACTACTACCTCCTTCCTAACTTTGCCCATTGATCATATTTCCACATTCCTTCCTTTTGCCACATTGGATTGCTGTGCTGTACATGGAAATGTTGTCTTTAGGAATAGAATCCTGTTTTTCTTGGCTGTTATCTGAATCACAGTGGGAGTTGGGAATAATATGGGCTGGTTGAAGAACTCTGAATTATAGTCTAGGTTTTCCATTTGATAGCAAGCCATTACTCTTTCTTTTAGTCTCTTTATTCAGGCCTATACTAACTTCCTAAGGTTATGTTTATGTCTAAAATTTCTTGTGATCACTTTTTTTTTTTTTTGGCCTTTTTGAGACAGGGTCTCACTATGCAGTTGAGGCTGGCCTTGAGCTTACTTTTGTAGCCCAAACTGGCCTTGAACTTGCACCAATCCTCCTGCCTCAGCCTCCCGAGTGCTGGGATTACAGACATGAGCCACCACGCCTGGCTGATGATCACTTTTTTATTGAGAATTTTACATATAATTCTTTTGTGGCAAATGAGAAAATTCAATCACTATACTCATTCTGTTCTTGTTTCAACTGTTAAGGGAAGAATAGCTTGACTTAGCATCACAGTATATGAGAATTAAGGTTGTCATCAAGTTTCTAGGATTAAGTATGTAGGGTGACTTTTAATTAAGAATTATTTAAAATAGGCAGAAATATACTTTCCATAATTGAAATTGTGTACTTTATACTTTTTTGTTTGTTTGTTTTTCTCAGGGATACTGATAGTATGAGAATAGAAATAGAGGTATCTCTGGAGATGTTTTTTAATCAACAAAATTCATTTCTTTGATTTGTGGTGTATCTCTACATCCCTCTCTTACCAAAGTTTGGCAACTGGTAACAATGGAGGAAGACTAGAGAGGGAATTAGTGACAATCTGGGAATTGGATGTTGGAGAATACTGTTGTTGAACTTATATCTTCTCCCCACTCGCAATTTAATTTTATTCTGCTCAGGGAATTATTCCCCTACCCCCACCCTCTCTGCCTTTGAGACAGGATCTCACTGTGCAATTCAGGTTGGCCTTCAACTCACTATGTAGCCTACACTGGCCTTGATCCTCCTGCCTCAGCTTCCCAAGTGCTGGGATTATAGGTATTTACCACGATGCCAGGCTAAAAGCCTACCTGTGTCTTCTGCTGGCATTGTAGTTAACAAGATTTGATAAGATTGGCATTAATATAAGATTCAATGATCTTGATTCCATCTCATTTTGTGGCCTAGATTCAAATCCAAATTCTGCCTATTTAACTTGCTGTAAGATTTTAGGCCCCATTTGATTCTGTGCCTCAATTTCCTTATCTGTACAATCTGCTAATATGCATCTGTACTCATATACTCTTAGCTTTTTCCTGTTATTGTGGAAAAATAGTCTGTGTTTCCAAAAAAACTCCAAGCTGAATTACTGTATGTTGCTAAGGACAATACTCTCACAATTTGCTGTTTTTTCTTTCATATCACTAAAATTTGCCTGTTAACCTGTTATTTCTCATTAGCTTGAGGATATTTTTCTCCTTTTAAAAACAAAATTCTCTTCTGGTTGTACTTCCCTCACTGACACTAATTTTTTTTTTCTTCAGAAAAATACCTTGGTGGTGGAGTTAAATGTATTTTTATCTTTCATTTCCTACCTCCTATTCTTCTTATATTCATTCCAATGAGGCCTTTGCTGTCACCATTCTACTTAAAAACAGAAAGATTAATGGCTCTGATTTGCTATATCTAGTGGTCATTTTCAGGCCTTATCCTATTTGGTCTATCATCAACATTTGGTACAAATATCGTGCCCTTCTCCTTGAAGTATTTTAAACCCTAGATTTCTAGGATATGACACACTCCTGTTTTTTGTTTATTTCACTGACATCTTTATGGATTTTTTTTTCTCTTTTTCTTGACTTGTTAATATTGTGCTCCAGATCCCTGTCCTTGGACATGACCTTTATTCTCCACATGAATTCATTACTTTGGACCATATCTACTTTTAAATTTTAAATATCACCAGATCCTGATAATTCTGTTTTATAATTATTTATACATACATTTGTTATATATACATATATCCAAATGCCCAATGGAACATTGACATTGTATATTTGAAAAGCAACTCAGGGGGCCTGGCAGGATGGCTCAGTGGTCTAAAGCGCTTGCTTAGGAAAGCTTAGGTGGCTGCAGGGACCGAGGTTCAGTCCCTGGCACCACATGCTACGCCAGCCCTGCCCTCAAGGCAGGCTGAGCTGACCATAAAAAATAAATAAACAAACAAAAGTTCTGAAACAAGAAAAAAAAATTAAAAAAAAAAAAAAAAAGCAACTCAAATTTAATGTGTGTAAAACTGAGCTCCTTGTGTCC
>PVJA010016050.1:11307-44281 GCA_004027025.1 Myocastor coypus
TGAAGAATATTTCTTCATTCTTGTTATTAAAGTGCTGCAGCATCTTTTGCTGTTCCTTTTTCATGGAACACTTTTCTCACATATTTACAGGTCAGATTTCTTCATCTTTTTACAGCCTTCTTTTGTCACCCTCTTCTTAGTGAAGCCTTCTTTGACTACTCTGTTGGAAAATATTACTTTCTATTGTCCATCTTTTTTCCCTACCTTATTTTTCTCTGTACCGCTTAACCTCCCTCCAACATACTCTGTTATTTTGAGCTCCTTCCTTTCTTCTCCTCTTCTTCCCACTCTGTCCTAAAACTCTTGGATTTTAGGCATTCTTTTTGCCTGAGCCTCAGCAGCAGCTGGAGCTACAAGCACATGCCACTGTATCTACGTTGTTTTTCTGAAATAATGATCTGCCTTAAAGTTCTTAGTCACAAGAGTAATTTGAAAAATATTTTGCCTTATAAATTTTTTATCTAATGAGGAGTGGTAGCTTTTGAAAACATGAGATACCATATTTTTGTATATTTTGTATATGTGTGTTAATGGGACTGAAAGTTTATTTATAGAGAGTAATCTGTAGTTCTCAAGTTAGATAATTGTCATGATCCAAGCTCAGTGCTTGAAAAGTTTTACTTGACTAATCATTTTTTGTTTTAGAGGCTAGCTAAGTAATATCAATAAACTTTTGTTAAGTCATTACTATTGCATTTCCTATATTTCATATTGACACTATTATTGTTATTCTGATAGGCTCACAGCTGGCAACCTGGAATAAAAAATCCATACCGTGGTGTTGTTGTGTGGCCTGTGCCAGAAAACATTGAAATCACTGTCACACTATTTAAGGTAAGTTCTGTTTTTAAAAGAACCATGTGTACTCATGCTTTATAAGTGACAGAATATTTCACTATTTATTGTTTATATATTTACATTCTCTTGTCCAATGTGTGTTAATGATAGTGATATAGCAACTAATAACAATGCAGTTACTATAATTTGGGGCATATTTTGAAGTTGTTACAAGTAAGATTAGCTGAGATGCTTCTTTTATCACTTCCTACATTCTATTCATAGGAAACTTTAAATACGTGGTTTTTTTTTTTTTTTTTTTTTTTTTTTTTTTTTTTTTTTTTTTTTTTTTTTTTTTTTTTTTTTTTTTTTTTTTTTTTTTTTTTTTGTGGTATTAGGAATTGAACTTGGGACCTTGCACTTGTCAGGCAAGTGCTTATTTTACTGAGCTGTCTCCCTAGCCCTTCCATAGGAAACTTTAAAGTGATTTTCCTATAGGAAAGTTGTTTGTAGAATTCCTAGTCCTTCCCCTCATTTTGTTTGCTTTAGTTGAAAATGTGTTGCTTTAAAATCAGTGTTCAATAAATATTTTATTAATGTTAATGCAGTGACATTTAAAACTAACATTTGGTAAATGTTTTGATATTAATTTTTATGAATGCCATAATTATATTTTAAATGCATTTATTTGTGTAACGTATTATGTTCACATGTATATTATATCTTACAAGAATGAATAAGAAAAACTCCACAAAGAAAAAAAAATATCTGAGCTAGGTGCATGTCTCAGGTACTCTTCCCTGTTGCTGGGACAAATGCTTGACACCGAAAATGAAAGAAGGAAAGGTTTATTCAGTTCACAGTTACTGAAGGTTTCAGTCCATACTCAGCTGGGTCCAACACAGAGGAACACATGGCAAAAAGCAACCTTTCATGATGGCAGAACAGCAACAATGGCAACAGAGAGAGGAGTCTTATCTCTTATGTAGGCTCTCTGCCCCAGGCTAGGGGAAGTACTCACACATAATTCCAGCAGTACTAAAAACCATAATCAATCCCAACCTTGGATCACACATAATCTAGTGGATCATGAGTTAATCACAAACTCTAGAAATCCTGCCTCATGATGGCATGAGACTTTGGGGGGACAACTAGACATAAACTGTAACAATGAGATTATTGAGGATTTCCACAGATCTTAGGGTAAATAAAGACAACAAAGTATAAGACATAGAGAAAAAGAAGTGAAGTCATGTTATGTGTACACTTAATATATTCAAGTTGAACTCCGTGTGTTAGAAGAAAGATATGAAGAGCATGTCAAGATATTTGAGTTTTTGGATATAGAAAGGCTCTGATATGCTACTAGAACTTGTTTCTACATGCTTGTCATAGAAAAGTATCTTACTTATGATCGATTCTTCTGTTTTTATTGCCACAGCTGACTTTGTGACTAGGCTATATTAAAGTAAAAGTGACTGTAGTATTCTCATAATTAATCAATCTTCCATTCAATTGTGTATATAGATTAATTTTCATGAACTATAGTTCTGATCATGTTTTCCAATTCAGATTTCCTTAAGATCCCTTTTAACCTGTGAGATAAATTCTCAACTCCTTTTCTGTTTACTTATTTTGTACTATAATAGAATAGTGGCTGTCTTATACAGAGCTGTACTGAGGCAACTTTAATGAGTAAATTCACACAGGCGGGATAAAGATTTGCTAAAGGACTTTTCACTGGTGGTGAGTAGAAGGATAGGATAGAATACAGTAGAAGAGAAGAGCAAACTGAAAACTCATACAGTAGGTTTATGGAGAAAAATGTCTGTAAATGAAGGCTGAGTAAATTTTCTTGTGATGTTCCTTTAGAGATCAAGTAAGTAAATGTGGACATCCTAGTATGAGAGAAGAAAGATCCTAGTATCCTCCCAGCCTGTCTTTGGTTAGGTAATGAAGCATAGATCCAGCACAATTAATACCAAAATAACAGTAATAGAAAATACTCGTTAAGCACTGACCATGTCCTAGTTCTTGTGGTGTCTGATTCATGACGTTGGTGTTATTTTTACTTCTATTTAACAGAACAGTAAAGTGAAACCTAGGAAGATAAAAAGTCTCTTAGCCGGGCATGGTAGAGCTGACCTGTAATTCCAGCAGTCTGGAAGGTTAAGGCAAGAGGATCAAATGTTAGAGCCCAGGTGGGCCGTTTTGTAACTTAGCAAGACCTTGTATTGAAATAAAAAAGACTGGGGATGTAATTCACTGTGAAGGCCCTGGATTCAGGCCTCAGTGTGTGGGGTGGGAGGCAGGGGGAGGGAGACAGAAGGAGGGAGAGAGGGAAAGAGAAGCAAAGAGAGACAGGAGAGGAGAGAAGAGAGTTTAATTGATAGTAAGATCCATTGCCCCTTCTCAGGTTTCTGAGGCATTTCTAGACTTAATAGGTGTCTTAGTTACTTTCTTGCTGCTGGGATAAAATATCCACTATACACAAGTTAAAGGAAGAGAGGTTTGTTTTGGCTCACAGTTTGTAGAGGTTTCAGTCTGTAGTTGGCGAGTTCTAAGGCATGATGGCATGACAGAGAAGAAACAACTCATGGCATAGCAGCAGAAAGCAGAGATCACAAGAGGAAAGAGGAGAGAAAGAGAGAAATAGACCCTTTAGGCCATGCCTCTAGTGACCAGCCTTCTTCAATCAGGCCTCACCTCCCAGCATCACATTTCACTGTAAACTTACCAGTGGGGTAACCCACTCAATGTCCCACTCCTGTGATGCAATCAACTCTCAAAACTCTACATATGAATAAGCACATAAGGCTTGGGAGGAACACCTAGGCATAATATATAACAGCTAGGGAGAAGGAGAGGAGCGGTAGCAAATTCTCATGCTGATTTGTCATTTTTGTTTAGATTATGAAATTCCTTATAGTGCTTAGAAATTTCAGATGATTACATAACCTTTTACTGAAGAATACTTTGCCTTATGAAGTATTTTTGGTTTAAAATACTCAGCTGTAAAATGAAGGCAGAACTTCATAGGTGAGTGGTTAATATCTTAAATAAAGTTCTTACTAGTTTAAACACCTGATCTGTTACAAGTCAGGTTTCTTTTTGTCTTGTCATAGATGCAATGATAGAAGATAATGATATGTCTCAAGCAAAGTTGAGGGTTAGGGATTTGGCTCAGTGGTAGAATGCACCAAAAACAAAAAATAAGCCTCTTATAAAAAAAAACCTTCAACCCCCCCAAAATAGTAAAAAACAAAACAAAAGTAGGGAATTTCTTAAAATATAGTGTGACTGAGGTTTTGAGAAATTATGAAGGTGTCATATGAGGCAGGCTAGTTCCCTCAGCACCCCCAAAAATAGCTAAGAAAAGCTAAAAACAAAGTGGTTTTATATTTTATTTGGATTGATAGGTTAAAGACATATATTTTCATATTTTCTCTTTGTTATAGGATCCTCATGCGGAGGAATTTGAAGATAAAGAATGGACATTTGTCATAGAAAATGTAAGCTAATGGCACACTTCACATTTTTTACTTTATATATTATCAAGATGCATGAACATTTTGTTGATAGCAGCATTGTTTTAATTAATTAACTAATTTATTTAATACAAAGTCTCACATGAAGATTCTTCTGTCTCAGCCTCCCCAGCATTAGGATTATAGGCATGCACTACCATGCCTGGTTTCATTGGCCAGAACAAAGGTATGGCATGCAGTACCAGGGATGGAATCTGGGTCTTTGTGCTTGCCAGGCAGGTTCTTAGACCTTTGAGCTATCTCCTCAGTCCCAAGAAATGTTGTTTCAAGATAATTAAATAATTAAGGGCCAGCAACACTAAGCGCTTGCTTTGGCAAGCGTGGGGACTGGCTGGTGTTTCATCTGATCTCACATGCCTCTCTGGTCCCTCCCCCGGAGCATGCTGAACTGGGGAAAGAATTTGGGTGCAGTGGCACACACCTGTAATCCTGGTGCTGGGAGGCTAAAACCAGGACGATCACTAGAAGTTTGAGCTGCATAGTGAGACCCTGTACCAAATACATAAATAAAACAAAATTAGTTAAAAATTTCGAGATGGTAACCAATAGGAGAACTATTTGTAACAAATACTTTTGTTAAACTGTGTTTTTGAAACAAAAATATGTATATACTGTATATATTTTATTTGAGACACGATGGCAGATCCTTTTTTTTTTTTTCGTACTGGGGATTGAACTCAGGACCTTGCACATGCCAGGCAGGTGATTATGCCATTGAACTCTCTCTCCAGCCCCCAAATCATATCTCATTCTTTTTTTTTTTTTTTTTTTGTGGGACTGGGGTTCAAACTCACGATCTTGCACTTGTCAGGCAGGCACTTGTGCCACAGAGCTATCTCCCCGGCCCCCTTCATTCATTTTTTTTTTGGTCTAGCTTCTAGCATAGTGTTTCTCACCTAGCATGCACTCATTTAAATATTTGTTAAATGAAATCACAAATGAGTTGTAAAATCTTTAAAAATGAAGCAGCAAGCATGTGCTAGGTTTTTAGTAAATATTTATTTACTGAGTATTAGAAAAGAGTGAATGAAATATAATAGTTATAAATATGGGCTCTGGCTAGGTGTGACAACACATAATATATAGTCCCAGCTACTTGGGAGGTTGAGATGGGAATACTTAAGCCCATGAGTACTAGTTTTAGCACCATAGTGAAATCCTGTCTGCAGAAATAGTATGGGCTTCAAATCACATAGACCTGATTTGAAATCCTAGCTCTTCCAATTATAAGTACAGTGATCTTGGGAAAATTGTTAAATATCTCAGCTATAAAACTGTAGGGTTTCAAAAAATTAAAAAAAAAATTGTAGGGTTTCAAGAATTCAGTAATTCTGAGTTAACACTTGCTTTTATCAATGTTCTTGTTACCATGATCATTACATTTCTAAAACATCTTTGTCACAGACTTATAAAATGTGTTGTATTGTATTCTTCCTTTCTGTGCCTGACTTTGGTTTGTATCTCAATGATAAAAGGACTCCTATACTTTTCAGCACAAACTGAGGGCCATTTTTAGTCCTGAAGAGCTAGAAGCAAAATCAACTCAAACACAACAGGAAAGTTGTGATTATGTCAATCATTATTCTTATGCTAAAGTTTCACACAGGTTAACAGTGTTGGTTTATTTTCAGTGATAGACTTCAGCATAATACTTGTAATAGTATAGTGTTTAGAGAAAAAGCTATGAAGAGACTTGTTGAAATTGGTTATAGTTTGAAAAACTAGCTTTAATTCTCATATGAAGTGCTCTGCTTTGTTTTTAGTACTCATATGCCTATTATATGTCCAAAGTGGTTAACTTGCTATTATTTCAGGATCTACCCAGTTAAACTCGAGTTGTAATTAATGGTAAAAACATGGAAAACATTTTGTATTTGTTTTGAGAAGTGTTCTTACTATGAAATTAATTTTAGGATAAAGATTCAACAATTCCAAATCTCTGAAAAAGAAGTTGTAAACTATTTAATTTTCTGAAAGTATCAAGTGAAAAATATGTAGCACATGCTAATTTATTAGACACATTATGTTTGACTTCAAATATGTGGCGGAGTATTGTTCTTAAATCTGTATTATATATTTTGCAGAGGTATTTTAAAGGTATATAGGAACATTAAAATTTAAAATAAAATAGTGAAAGCAAAATGAGATAGAGGTGTAGTTTGGATTATCCTTTTCAATTAAGGTATATGTTTTTAAAGTAAAACATATTATAGCCTTTATATAAATTTATATAAGCTTATGAAACTTATTTTACTCATTTTCCTATTTATTATCCAAATGGTTGAAATTGAAGGTTAGGTACAGGGGTGAAAATAGGAAAATAAAAAATAAGATATCTCAAGCTGGGCGTGGTGGTGCACACCTGTAATCTCAGCACTTGGGAGGCTGAGGCAGGAGGATCGATGTGAGTTCGAGACCAGCCTGGGCTATAACAGTGAGCTCAAGACCAGCCTGACCTGCATAGTGAGACCCTGTCTCAAAAAGACAGAAAAAAAAGAAAAAGATATCTTAGCATTCTTTCAGATATTTTAGCCAAACATTTATTAACATATTGCATTCACGGAAATTCATTAAAGATAATAGGTGGCTTTTATACTCACATTGTTTACTTTATTAAGCAACATTTTAATTGAAACGTTAGAAATTAAGTTTTACTATATAATCAGGTAATATTGAAACCTTACTCCAAGTGATATGGTTAAAGAACTTGCATTTTGTAGATTCTCATCTGTCATTATGGTTTTGTTTCCCTTATTCTTCTCGTATGGTGCTGGAGATTAAACTCGACCTAGCACATGCTAAGCAAATCCTGTAACACTGAGCTAAATCCCCATCCTCATTATGCTTTTTAACACCCAAGTTTCTGCTTCTTTGTCTCTCTGCATCCACATTTTATTTTTTAAATACATATTTTTGGGGCCCGGCGGGATGGCTCAGTGGTCTAAAGCACCTGCTTGAGAAAGCTTGGGCGGCTTCAGGGACCGCGGTTCAATCCCCGGCACCACATGCTGTGCCAGCCCTGCCCTCGGGGCAGGCTGAGCCAGCTATACAAATGATTGAATAAACAAACAAAGGTTCTGAAACAAGAAAAATAAATAAATAAATAAATAAATAAATAAATAAAATCTGTAAAAAAACATATATATATATTTTAATTTTACAGAATAGTGAAGCAGTGAGTTTTGGATTGGATTAGAATTTAGTATGGTTCCTGATGTTGTATCTTTAAAGGTGGTGATCCTGAGTAGGTTATTCTCTAGTTTTTGTTTTTTCCTTTACCTGTGCAGGCATGTTAACTTTTTACTGGTTTGGAACATGTAGGTTGATTTTGTGAGATGTTATCAGGACTTGTGTGGATAAATAAATCCAATGGAAAATTTTTATTTTATTTATCTTTAGATCTATAAATAATCATTAATTTACTATTATTAACTATTATATTACCTTTTGGGTAGTTTCTCAGTTTATATTTGTTGAATGAATGAATGAATGATTATAAATAAACCTAGTGAACTGCTTGTAGCCTTGTAAGGATTAGTCTTTTTTTTTTTTTTTTTTTTTTTTTTTTTTTTTTTTTTTTTTTTTTTTTTTTTTTTTTTTTTTTAATATATTTTCTTGTTACAGGGTCTCACTGTGTAGTTCAGACTCATAGTGATCCTCCTGTTTTCAGCTTCTCCAGTGCTGGGATTATAGGCATGTGCCACCATGGCCAGATTCAGGCCTGAACTCAGGCCAGCTCAGCCAACCCCGTGGGCAGGACTAGCATGGCATGTGATGCCAGGGATTGAATCATAGTCCCTGTGCTTGCATAAGCATGCCTAAGCAAGTGCTTTAGTCCACTGAACTATCTCGCTGGCCACCAGGATTACTCTTTTTAAAAGAGGAATTACATTAGTAGTGGCCATCAGCTATCTGAAAAAAAATTAAAAGGTAGACCATAGTGCCAATGAAATAATGTGTGAAAGATCCATATGCCATTATAGTTGAAGTTCTGATCAACCACCAGTTATTTACATGGGTTATCTCATGCTGTCTGTTTTGGCTCTGAAGTATTCTAGCATTAAGCCTGCATGTGTCAACTTGTAGGCAATTCTCTGACACATTTCTATAAAGTTGTGTTCTCATTAGTAAATTACAAATAGGATTTGATCTCTTATGAGATATCTTAGTGCTGCAGTAATATTAGATATTTCATAGATTGATGAAATAATCAACTCGAAGAATTATTTTATGAGCTATTTTATGCTTTTACAAGATTTGATAGGGCCAGCTGGATAGCTCAGTGGATCAAACCATCTGCTTAGGCAGGCACAGGTATTCAGTTCCTGGTGTGCGGTGCTGGCCCCAACCCTGGAGCATGCTAAGATGGCATTGAGACTAGGCATGGTGGTATGGGCCTATAATCCCAGTGCTTGGGAGACTGAAAACAGGAGGATAACTACGAGTCCAAACTGTATGGAGAAACCCTATAGACCTTGTACTAAATACATAAAAAGAAAAGATTTAGTAAAATTGAATGGCTAAAGAACTATTGTCATCTGGTACAGATAATATACTGCAAAAGACTGGAAGTATTTTACATTCAGATGCATTACATGCATCTTTTGTCATCTTTAAGAATTACTTTCAATGAAAGAAATTATAATTCATTAATGATACATGATGAATCTTGACTATGTAAGGAAATAAACTAACAAAATTATATTCAAAAGAGAGGCCATTAAAATTATTGATGAAATACTCTGATAATTACTAAACAAAATTAGGTTTCATTGGTATTAATATTTATTTTCCCCTTTAGTTGCCCAGGCCTTATTTCAATTGGAGCTTTTAAAGTGATCCTATACAACTGTATGTTAAAGAAGTGAACCCCATGCAATTTATCTTTATAACCATCTATAGAATTAATGAATTGTTCTTCAACATTCTCAAACAGTGTACCTTTTCCAGTATCACTAGCCCTTTCACTTTGGTTATTAGGTAGTAACAACTTGCTTTACTTTGTATTATCTCATGAGGATTTTTAACTTTCGAAATGTGAACCACTATTCATTCAGCAGTGTCTATTCACTTAACATAAATTATGTCCTATGTGCTGTTCTGTCCCCTGGAACTGAAGTGGGCACAAATCAGTTACAAATCTCTTCCTTTTAGAACCTGTTACTCCACTCATACGCACCTGAGAATAAAAATTAATGTGCAGAATATATAGTATGTTAACAAAATAAATAAAGGTTAAATATGTGCAGGTATATAGTATGTTTGGTGGATGTTATGGAGAAAAATAAAACATGGAAAGAGGATGAGAATCTCAGTATGAGTATATAAACATAATGAGCTGCCTTATTCTTTAGAAGGTCTCCAAGGAGAGTTGGGTTATGTTTATTAAAGTAATTTAAAGTGTGTATGGGAATTGATGAAGTGAATATTGTAAAACTGGAGAAATTCAAAAATAAGTTGAGAGATTGTATTAACCTTTTCCTAGCTTACAGCTCCCCTCAGTGGTGAATGATAAAATGTACTTGCCTGGAGAAAGTGCTTTATTCTTGTAGGAGTATCATGTTACACAGTAATGTGCTACTTTACATTTTAAAACATGTTCCCACATTTCATACAGAAGAATTAGTAATTTCAAAAGGTTAAAGCCTTATCTCTTGTAAAATCTAGATTTTAACTGTTAGTACATTGTTATGAAAGTAAAAGGCATGTTTTTTGAATGAAATTTTAGTACCTTTGCATTTTATGTTATGTATTTTGGACTTTGTGCATAAAGTCCTATAATATTAATAGTAATATAACATGAAGTTTTTTTTTTTAAAAGGGTTTATTTATTTATTTGATACAGGGTCACACTATGCAGCTCATACTCATAGTGATTCTCCTTTTGTAGCCTCCCTAGTGCTGGGATTGTGTGTGCCATCACACCCAGTGTTGGTGTCCTTGCCTAGGATTCTGGGGCCAGCATGGCATGTAGTATGGGGGATTAAACCTGGGTCCTTGTGTTTTCCAGGCAGGTGCTTAGGCTGCCAAGCTATCATCTTGGCCGAAAAGAATGAAGTTTTGTTAATAGTAAATATACCAATAAACCAAAATAGTCTCTGATATCCATAACCCTTCCAAATTTATTAGGCATTTGTACCAAGTGTTATGTGGAATGTAAATTTTATGGTTTATGTCTAGTTGTCCTGCCAAAGCCTCATGCAATCATGGGGCAGGGACTTCTAGAATTTGAAACTTGACTCGTGACCCACTGGGATTATGTGTTTTAGTACCGATGGGATCATGGATCTGAGTACTTCTGGGGTTATGGGTGTGACCTAAGGCAGATAGGCTGAGGCAGAGAGCCTGAATGTAATATAAAGAGAGACAGAGAGATAGACTCGGGTTGCTGCTCTCTGCTCCCCTGGTTGTTCCATTGCCTCTGTTGCCATTGTTGCTGTTCCACTGCCATGAGCTACTAGTCTCCACCATGTGCCTCTCTGCTTTGGAGCGAGCCGAGTATGGACTGAAACCTCCAGTAACTGTGAGCTAAATAAACCTTTCCTTCCTTCATTTTGGGTGTTGAGTATTTGTCCCAGCAATGAGTGAAAAGTAACTAAGACAGTAAATATATAGTGTGTTACGTATTATGGGGAAGTGTTTGTTAACCCTATAGGACATTATAGATAAAGTCTAAAAACTTTTTTGGGGGGTCTTTTTGAGACAGGGTTTCACTACACAGTTCAGTTCAGGCTGGCCTTGAGCTTATTTTGTAGCCCAGACTTGTCTCAAACTAACAATAATCCTCCTGAATCAGCCTCCTGGGTGCTGGGATTTCAGGCATGTGCCACTAAGGCTGGCTAAAACTTTTGTATTTACTGTGTAACACGTTATTTAATGTGTTCATTGCAGTAACTCTAAGTCAGATATATATCCTTACTTTGCAGATAAAATTGGGAATGGAATGGTTAAGTGGGTTGCTCAAGGTTATATGGTCAACAAGTTAGAATTTTATTTAGTCTTGACTTTGTCCAGGGTCTTTGCCCTCAACCCCTAAGCAATAATTGCCCACAATGACACAAATGAAGAAAAAAAAAAATTGAAAGTGTAGAATCATAAAGAAGTTTTTAAATTAGTCTTCTTTAGTGACAAAACTAAAAAAAAATGTGTAATTAATAAAAAGTTGTCTCCCTATCAGTCTGAAAGTTATTTAGATTGTTTGACTGCTGTTAAACTTTATAAAATGGACTTTTAGAATTTATTAATCACCCAATTATTGATTATTATTATTATTTTTATTTTATTTTATTTTATTTTCTTATTTTTTTATTTTTTTTTGTGGTACTGGGGATTGGACTCAAGTCCCTGTGCTTTCCAGAAAGGTGTTTGTTCTACTGAGCTATCTCCCAGCCCCATTCACCCAAATTTTGAAGATTCTTTTTCCTTAGAGCAAACTTCTTATCTCTTTGTGTAAATTGAGATGATTTTTGTTTTGTGACACACAAAAAAAGGTTCTCTGATTTTCTCTGACTTTTTTTCATCAGAGAGCTATTTTTACATATGTTGAAATTTAAGAGATGATTCTACCACTAACAATCTCTGTGACCTTACATAACTTTTTACAGCCTCTATTCAAGTATTATATCTATCTAATAGGTTATTGATGATAAGGTATTTAAAGCATCTAGACTCCTAAGTTATTTTAATAACATCTCTTTCTAAAGGATATATAAAAATATAAAGAGAAGGAAATTATGTTTAAAAATATATTTTTGTAGGACTTTATCTTTCTACTCTTTTATATCACTTATACCTCTCAGTAACTTCTGTGTTTCATCTTTACTCTAAAGCAACGACAGGACAGTTTGTAATATTACATTTGGATTATACCTAAAATATTTCTGTCTTACTAAAATGTTCATCTCTTGATTAGAATATTACCTTGTTATATATTTAATCCAAGATTAAGTTCCAATTTTAGTATCTGTGCTGTCGAAGTGAGCACAATCCAAGATTAAGAAACAGCTTTTTTTAAAAAGTAAATAAATGCTGGTTATTTATTAATGTTTCCCTCTGGGCGTATGTTTGTGTTATGAATATGACAGTATATGAATATAGTTCAACATATGTTTTAATTTATCCTTTATTTTGGATTATTTATAATCCATATACATATTATTAGTGCAGATATATAGGAACAGATATAAAACAATGGCTCCTTTGTCTCTATGATTTAATAAAGTCTGTTTACCCAAGCAGTTGTATGTATCTGTGCCTTTAATGTGGAGCCATAATTCTACTTAAAAACTTTTTTTGGGGGCCCAGCGGGATGGCTCAGTGGTCTAAGGTGCCTGTTTGGAAAGCTTAGGTGGCTGCAGGGACCACGGTTCGATCCCTGGCACCACATGCTGTGTCAGCCCTGCCCTCGGGGCAGGCTGAGCCGGTCATAAAAATAAATAAACAAAAGTTCTGAAACAAGAAAAAAAAAAAAATTAAAAAAAAAGTAAAAAAAAAATACAAAAGAAAAAAACTTTTTTTTTTTTTTCCTTTTTGGTGTATTAGCCTACTTAAATTTAAAATCACTATGTTTATAAATTTTATCAATAGGTTTTAGTTTTAAAAACCTAAAGTTTTCATTCCGTTGATTTTTGAATGAGTCTAAGAATGCATATTGATGAGAAAGATCAACTGAAATTGAATTCATCCGTTGTGCAAACACTTGATGTGTATTATCTGTGTACTCAGACTTTCAGTGAATATCTAATATACAATTAATTAAGACATAGAATTTCATCAATTACAAGAGTCATGTTTTGTGAAATTGGGTTCATCTTTCATATATGGTATCCCAGTTACAATTGGAAATAATTTTTCCTCTTAGTGATATATAAAATTTCGATGTGTCATCCTAAAGCCAATGAAAACTTAATTCGATGATGCAGAATAGCCTGTTTTCAGGAAGCTTTATAAACTGGTAGGGAATTAGATGGGTAAAGGAAGAACTACAGGGGAAAAAGATGTTCATAGAATATTAAAGAACAATACAGAAGAGTGGTTAGGGAAGACTTCCTGGAGGAAGTAACTGCAGCGTTCAGTTTTCATTACAAAAGAAAAAATTAAGTCATACACGCACACACACGCATGCACGCGTGTGCGGTATTCCAAGCAGAAGAGAAAGCAGGAAAGAAAGATAAGAGTAAGAGAAACAAAGATGAGTTCAGAATAAGAAAAAAATATCAAAACATGGACTCACTTATTAAACATCAATAGATATCTACTTTTTCTTTCTTTCTTTTTTTTTTTTTTTTTTGTAAAGTTAATCCAATGAACTTAACGTGCAGGTGTTTGGTGTGAAGTTCTATGCCCTTCTTGGAGATCAGTGGGCTATCAAACTGCATTTTTTTTTCCCATTGGGACCATTTATGTGGTCTTTCTTCCTATTTCTAATTATGACTAGTGAGATAGGCGGTTTAGCTTCACAGTGCTTTCTTGCAGCTACTTATTATGCTAGCTCTAAGGCAGTACTATAAATTTTCTATTTTGTTTGTATGGGATTATGTTGGTTTGCTTGTGCAAACTCACTTGTCAAGATTATCAGAAGAGTGATGATACATAGCTCAGTTAAATTTGAAATTTGAGTACTCTTTGAAAGATCTATTGACCGTACAAAGTCACATTCTGATGATAAGTTATTGCTACTTTTTCTTTCAGAGAAAAAAAACTATGTTTCAGTTTTCTTTTGTGTCTTCTTAACCAAGAGATCTCACTGTGATTTGAGTAAAGACTAGATGTTTATTCAGGAACTATATACCTCACACTTTCTTCAATGTTAATAGCTCTAAATTGGGATTTCTTTTTCCACCCATGTCCTTCATGAATGCCACTTTTTCAGATGTCCAAAGGATGAATACTACAGTCCACTTCATCACAATTAGAAGCATTCTTCTCCCGCCATGTAATCAATACAGTTTATAATCTCTATAACAATCAATCAGTGGTGGCTTATTGTTTTTTGGTAGGTTAGTGCTTCCTCTGTTACAGTCCTATCTATAGCCTTCCTATTATTGTTTCATACCTCCCCAAGTATTATCAGATTAACTCTTAAACCTATTTAAATTTTACTGGGAAGCAGATCTACTATTGTTCTTTTTACTAAACCAGTAACTAAAGGTTGGTTTATTCAATAATGCATCTATCTGTATTTATTAATACTATATTACTGTGAATGTGTGTTAAATGCCCCCCTCCCATTCACTCACTGTGTAGGTAGGAAACCAGTCTTCCCCCACCGCATTCATTGCTTCAAGAAAGAGATTAAATTCGTACTTTTGCCAGATGTCAAGAAAATTTGTGTACATAACCATAGTCACTACTAGACGAGGGAATGGTGACAGTATTATCATATACAGCATTGACCAGAATATATTTAAAAGATGAAACACTGGAAATGCCTATATTGTTAGGTTTCTTTTAGGCGCTTTGTTGATGTAAAATTTCTTAACTATGTTTTTTTCTTATAGCCAGTCTTACACACTTTTGGGTTTCTAAATATTTTAGAAATTCAAAGCATACAAATTTAGCAGTTTAGATAATCTAGCCATTAAAAAAAAAAAAAAAAACCTCAACTTTTCTTTTGTTACAAACAAAAGAAAAAAAATACACAAAAATGGCAAAGTATTATGCCAAACCTCTATGGTTCTATCTCTTACCTCAGCATTTCTTGTATTTTACTAAACACATTTTATCAGTCCTTCTATTTTACTTTTGCTTCCTTTGCCAAATTATTTGAAGTAAATCTTAGATGTTGTATCATTTCTTCTGGACATAAGAAGGCCAATTTAATACTGTCACTTTAAGAACTTTCTAAATGATACTGAAATGTCAGAAAAGGTAACCTTATCTATAAATGAGTTTTGTTATTGTAAATTTCTTTACAGGTGATCTTTCTGAACTATTAGGCTGAAGATTTAAAATTATTTTGATTCTTAAAAAGTGATATGCTAGTACTGCCAAAAAAGTAATAATCATTTGTTTAAGTTTTAATATACAGATGCACTGGCCATACTAGAAGAAATAAACTTTCTCCCCTTAAGTCCTTTAGAATTAAACTTGTACACATAAAACAAGAAACTCTTAGTTCACAGACTTTCCTGGTCTTTCGATTACCTTGTCAACTTTCTGTTGTATATGATTATGGCAATGGTGATAGACTGTGTAAATTAAACAAGGTATTCCAGATAATGATTGGGATTAAATGAAGCTTTGTTAGCCAATTCCCCTTTTTGTTAAATTTCAGAGAAAATCCATTTGTACATTTTGCCCCTCAGTACTCTTTTATGTTAAGTATTAAATGTATTGGTGCAGTTTGAGTTATATCAGCTTTATTTTCAAATGCCCTTGTGACTTTAAAGAAAATAACAGAAAAGCTTTTGTTCCTCTTAAGAAAGTATGCCCAAGAATGACTGTACATTCTTTGAGCTGGTCATAATTCTGATTTGTTTGTCTCTTTAACTATTCACTTAAATAATTTTTCATTTTCTACAACAAAATTTAATTTAAATAATACATTATATATGTTAATGTGTTATTATGATGTTTTGATACATATATACATTGTATAATGTTTAAATCAGATTAAACATTATCTAAAACAGCTGTCATTTCTATATTCATCTGTCATTAGTTGATGGTGAAACATCATTGATGCTTGAAACAATGATAGTAAAATGAAGCATCATTTCTTTATGATAAACCTAAAGTTCTTTCTTGTAGCTCTTAAAAATGTATAGCACATTATTATTCTTTAGTTAGCACATCAGAAATTCTAAGTATAACTTAGTATGCTTTGATCAACCTCTCTCCAATCCTTTCTCCTATCTACATCGTCATTTTCATCTTGTCTGCTGTTGTATGAATCAGCTTTTCATTGCCAGGACCAAATACCCAATGTACACAAAGAAGGGCTTGTTATGCTTTGTTTTGAGACAGGATCTTTCCATATAGTTGAGGCTGGCTTCAAACTGACCGTGATTCTCTTGGCTTTGCCTCTTCAGTGGTGGGATTATGGGTGTACACCACCATACCAGGTGGGAGGGTTTTATTTTTGCCCATCGTTTCAGTAGCTTAATTTCTCCTGGTCACATGGCTTTAAGTTAGAAACATCATAGTGGAAGGGCATAACAGGGAGCTCTGTTCGTGGAGGTGGTCCGGAAGCAGAGCAGAACACTGGCAAAGAGAAAGGAGCCAGGGACCAACTGTAGTTTCCAAGGTCACAACTCCATGACCTACTCTGACATACTCAGACGTATATTTTACCAATCTCCTGCAGAGCTGTAAAGCCAGTCAATCTGACAGTCCAGCCTAACTGGCACAACTGTCATTTTTTGGATCACTTTCAGAATATATTAATTAGAAGAAATCAAATTTCCATCTTTATATCTAAATTTTAGATTTCTGATACAGAACAGGAACTCAATATCAAAAGTCAACTCTATTGTATGTATTTATGTAATGCAGGAAACCCTCTTAAAATAATCACAAGTGAGTGTTAGATAATTTATTTCATATAATTTTATTTGTGAAATATCCTAGCTAATAAATTTAAAGAAAATTTTTATTTTTAAGCAATAGTGTACTATTTTCATTTTATTATAGTGTGCATACTTTTTTATTTTCTGATTTTTGTCCTAATTCAGTATGTGTAGATTCATCTTTATTGATGTTGATCATTTCTTACAGGTCAAGAAAGTAAAACAGTAATATAAAGAAACTTGATTGGTTCTATACCTTACTACTCAGAATTACTTGTTCAGTTAGTGAATTGTTATTTAAAGGAATACCATATGGCAGATACTTGGTACTTACTGAGAGTGCAGGAATAGAAAAAAACATGATCCTTGTTGTTAGGCATCTTACAACCTGGGAGGAGATAAATGGGCCACTACTAAGATTAGGTTTAGAATATTATATGTGCCCATATAAGGATAGGAGAGGCCCCTCATTTTATAGATGAGAAAACAGCAATTCTAACTGGGTAAGTAAGGAAAAGTCTTAAGTTTACATTGCTAGTAAGCATAGTTCAAATTCAGGTCTAACCGAATCCTGGGTCTTGGTTACCTCACTCTCTAGTGCTTCTCTGACTTTTCCCTCTCAATTTTCAGGACACATACTTCCAAAGGACCTGGAAAGCATAACCAGAAGTAGCTCAGCCAAAGTACATTTCATTGAATTTATGTTTTTTTTTTTTTTTATGTTTCATTTCTAATACTCTTATTGGCATTTTTGCCCCTTAAGTCTGAAATCATTATGTGGATTTTATTATAAAAATACCCTGAATTATGTATTAGAGGAGAAAATTTACACTTTAGAAAAAGAGAAGCTGCTATGTCTAGAGATACAATGCCATGTTTGAAATGCTACACCTGCATAGGGGTAGAGACATTTCCTTATGTTGCCTGTAGTAATTAATGTAGTGCTGGTATAATAGACCCAGTATAATAAGTAGGGTAAACCCTTTCATACCAGGTTAGAATGGATTACTTTTGACCAAAGTAGAGATCTTTATAAGCATAAGACTTCAGAAAGCATGCATATTGGAGTCCTACAAACCTGTGAAACCCTTGTTCCCTAAGTAGGCAGATAATACCCTGCACTGATGTGTTGATGCCATGTTTCTGTTGCAAGAAGCATGGCTCCTAATTTTGAACCTTGAGATGATCAGTTTAGAAGGATTTCAGAAGATATATTTGAAATCTTTTCTAAATATCAATAAGTAGTTTGTGTATGAAGATACTTTTTAAAAAATTAAAATTGGATTAACAGTGAAATAATGTGCCACAAACACTTTAAGGAGTCCTCAGAACTTTTGCAAATTTGACAAGTAGATGAGTGATATAAACCAGAACACCACTTCATATTTAGCCAACCTAGACAATAAAGGTAAGGTACCCGCATAAACTTTAGTTAATGTTCTTGAGTAATATTTTAAGGCCTAATTTTTTTAAACATTTAATTTAATGTGTACCTTCATCAAAGAACCTTTACCCTAACACTTCCCTTCTTTCAAAAGACAATAAAACAAATCTATAACTAAAGGAAGTAGAAGGAGGAGCATAATATTTTTCCATTGCAGTCAACTTTTCTATTTTTAGTTGATAAAAATAAAAATCTAGTGAATGCCTACTCTTATCTTTTGAAGTAAAACATTTTCAGTAGTCAAGGAAAATACTACAGAATTAAGCATTCTAGTTTCTATCAACTAAATAATAATCTAATATTTATACTGAAATGAATTTGATGACCTATAATTTGTATAGTCACAGTAGTATAGTGTAGTTCATCTTCTAAATTGCTAGAACAATTTAGTTTATTATTCTTACTTCCTGCTAGCTACCTTCAAATGTCTTTCATATAGATGAGGAAGAAAAAAAGCATTAAGGCTGCTTTCAATTCTGTTTTTTACTAACTGGAGGGAGGAAGCTGATAAGACAGTCAGCTATCAAAACAAATTTCTAATACTGTCTTAGGCATATTTAAAACCAGCAGTGCATTTGAGCAATTTTTATGTGTTTATTCATAGAAATTCAGGAGTAAAAGATGCTAGCACATATAAGATGTTATGAGTCTGCATGAGGTCTTTTCTTTTCCCTGACAAAAAACATTAGAACAGAAACTGGTAATTGTTTTACAGTAGGGTTCTAATGACTCTCCAAACTTTTAATAGAAAAGGCATTTGTTTAAGATTTTTCAATTTGTTACTTTCATTAGCCTCTTTTATATTTGCTCAGTAATATGTAAATACAACTTCAGCCTTTTATGCTGGACTGGATTTTTGACCCTCCACTTCTCTGCCACAATAGCCACCTTGAAAGACCCATTTACATATTGAAGTTTCATGTATAATTTTTTGCTCAAAAAAAGTGAATTATAAAAACAAAAATAAATGACAAAAACTTAAAAATTAAGTTATTTCTGTGTATAGAATTAGAACTTTGCATTATGTAATTGGATATAGGTATATTTGTACTGACATAAGCAAATGGAATTTTTAAAATGAATTATATCCTGTTAAAGTAGAATTGCATGGCTGGGGAGATAGCTCCATGGCACAAGTGCCTGCCTGGCAAGTGCAAGGTCGTGAGTTCAAAACCCGGCCCCCCCCCCCAAAAAAAGGTAGAATTGCTGGCACTTGCTGCAAGAGATGCATAACTGATTAGAGAAACTAATTTACATATGCTCTTAAGATAAACTATAGAAAATCATCAGCTTGAGTATAGAAAACTATCTTAAAATTTTATAAACACCTTTTAGCCCATCAAAAATGTTTCATATATATGGATGGATATATATATATATATATATATATATATATACACACACACACACACACACACATATATTTATTTATTTATTTATTTTTAGCACAGGGTCTACAGGGTCTTGTTAACTCAGATCGGATTTGTAGTGATCCTCCTGTTTTCAGTTTCCCAAGTGCTGGGATTACAGGCATAAGCTACCACTCCTAGTCTCAGATCGAACCCTGGTCCCTACTCTTGCCTAAGAAGGCTCTTTAGTCTGCTGAGCTATCTGGCTGGCCTAGAAAATAAGTTTCTGATACCACAGTCTAGGAATAATCATTTGTTTACAATTTTATTTCTCTATTTTTTTGTATTGCATTGTCTACTTTCTCTCAGAAATTTTCCTTTATGGGTACATTTTCTTTTCATCATATGACCTTTTTCTTTTTTTCAGTGTTGGAGGTTGAACCCAGGGTATTCATACTGAACTATATCTCTAGCTCCCAACCCATTTTACTTAGAAACAAGTCTCATAAGTTGCCCAGGTGGGTCCTAAATTTGTAATTCTCTAGCCTAGCCTTCTAGAATGCTGGGATAGCAGTTGTGTGCCACTATTTCTGGCTTTTTTTTTTTTTTTGATATAATGAATTTAAAGAAACACTTTTTCCTTACTACGTTGCTATGATCTTACATAAATTAGGAATAGCAATTTTTTTTCTTTAAATCAGCATTGTAGCACCTAGAAATTGATGAAATAATATCTTATAATAACCAATAATGTCTTATAATAGCAAATGATTTCTCAAAATAACAATCCCTTAAACAGTATTGTACAACAACTATTGATATAGCACTTAAATTGAAAAAGTATTATAAATATTTAGGGATGATTTATACAGGACAATTTGCATAGATTATACACAAATTTTATGCTATCTTACAATAACATGATAACATATAAAGGAAATGGGTAAATAGATGTTAGTCTGACATAATTTCATATTTGAATATTTTTCTTTGTCTTAAGACCAATTTATTGTTGTTACTATTATTTATTTATTTAATTACTTATTTGGTACAGGGTCTCGCCATGCAGCTTAGATTCATAGTGATCCTCCTGTCTTAGCCTCCCAGTGCTGAGATTACAGGTGTGTACCACAATGCCTGGTTCAGTAGCTGGCATGGCATGTGGTACCAGGATCAAACCTGGGTCCTTGAGTTTGTCAGGCACGTGCTTAAACCACTGAGCTATCTCCCCGGCCCACTAATTTATTATTTATTTATTTTGAATATTTAAAATTTTAAAGAGTAAAAATAGCAGAAACAAAGCTAGAAGAAGAACAAGCAAGAGTACATATAGTACAGAATTTCAAAACAAGAAGAAACTAATTTATTTATTTTTTTAATTATTTTAGAGGAATTTAGACTAGTACCTGGAGTTGATGTTTTAAATTCAAGCAGTTATGGGTGGAAAATAATGGAGAAAAGAAAACTTGTTTCAGACCACACATAAGCTTTTTTCTTTGTCACCATCCCCTAAACAATATTGTATAACAACTATTTATGTAGCACTTCAATTGAAAAAGTATTATAAATATTTAGAGATGATTTGTACAGGACAATATGCATAGGTTATATACAAATTTTATGCTCTTTTACATAAGGAACTTGGAACAGATTTTGGTATCATTTGTACCTTTCAATATTTGATTTTGTAACCAATCTTTCATGCATACCAATGGAAGATTATATTTTATAGTAACTGTTTTCATATTGCCTTTGAAGTTGGTTAGTAATTTTGAGATTTTCATTAGTAGAAAACAGGTAAAAAGAAAGTATTTCTTAAATTGTGAGTAGTAAAACCAAAGATTTTAGAAACTCCTTGTCTCCTAATTTTAAGAAGCCAAATTGAATTTCTGCATTATGGCCATTAGGACCACAGACAATTAAAACAAAGACATTTGTATTTTATTTTGTCTCCAGATTGCTTCATGTGTACATGAAACTAAAGAGTTAAGCACAGTTATATCCTTAGTTTCAAGGTAGAGGCCACAGCTTGAGGAATAATTTCTCATTATTTTACTGAATAATTTTTTCTCCTGGAGTTATTTGCCTTTCAGATTCTGGCAATCTGAATAGTCTTGTGGCATTTGTTAATTATTTCAACTAAATCCTTACAGTAAACCAGATTTGTCAAAACATTTGAAAATATACTGAAGGGAAAGTATGTCTTGAATATGTTACTTGTGTATTTATTCAGTAGCATTAATAGGAAGATAATTTTGTCCCTGTTCCTTCTCTCTCAAATCTGCCTTTACAACAAAAAGTTAGGTCAGAAAAATTAATGCACCTTCCACATAGTCTTAGCTACTCTTAAGTCTTCAGTTGCCACAAGAGCAATCTAACTTCTCTGAAAGAAATTCAAACTAACCCACCCAATAAGATGAAAGAAGGGAGGAAAGAAGGGGTGTGAGATGGTTTTTTTTTTCCCTCAACGTTCTACTCTTTTTTAAAAAAAACTTTAGCCGGGCGTGGTGGTGCACGCCTGTAATCCCAGCACTCGGGAGGCTGAGGCAGGAGGATTGGTGTGAGTTCGAGACCAGCCTGGGCTACAGAAGTGAGCTCAGGACCAGCCTCAACTGCATAGTGAGACCCTGTCTCAAAAAGACCAAAAGAAAAAAAAAAAATTTATTTATATTATGGCCGGCTCAGCCTACCCTGGGGGGTTGGGGCTGGCATAGCATGTGGTGCCGGTGATTGAACTATGGTCCCTGCTGTTGCCTAAGTTTGCCTAAGCAGGCACTTTAGACTGCTGAGCTATCTTACTGGCCCTCAACTTTATACTTCATGTTAGCATTTTACCTTCCATAGGTTCTTGGGCATTGAACGTGTCTATTACATTTCTGTATATAAGCAGGTCATATTACAAGCAAAGCAACAGTGCATTTTGAATTCTGCTGGCTGCCTGCAGAACATTTTCAGCCACTGTGGTTCAGCAAAATAGATCACATTATTATAGTCACAATGCAAGTTATTCAGTATCTTGAGTCAAGAATTCATGAGTTTGGTTGGACAGTTCTGACTCAGAGTCCCTTATGCAGTTGTAATCTGAAGTACTTGAGGGTAGAGCATGCTGTTGTAAGGCCTCCCCAATTCATCTTATTGGGTGGGTTAGTTTGAATTTCTTTCAGAGAAGTTAGATTGCTCTTGTGGCAACTGAAGACTTAAGAGTAGCTAAGACTATGTGGAAGGTGCATTAATTTTTCTGACCTAACTTTTTGTTGTAGCAAAATAACAGTGTTCTTCCTGAAGTTGCTCTTAGCTGAAAACTAGTCATGAATCTATGGATAAGTGGGTAGGGAGGTAGACTCTTTGTGGGGACAGTGTTCTAGAAGAAAATGTGGAATAAGAAATACTTGTATTTGTAATTTACAGCAGATATAGAAAATAAAGGCTATCATATAGACCTTTAGGCTTTCTAGAATTTTCAATTGTATTGGTTTTACTCATTAGTTTTTCTAAGGATTGTTACCTTTTCTGGTTTAATTTTCTTCATCTATTGGATCTCTGAACTTGCGTTATTTGATTTCTGTACATCTAACTACAAGGTATAAAAAGTAAAGCCATATTAATATGCTGAGCTGTAAAAGGCTCAAGTCAACCAACAGCTTCCGACTTTGCCAGTTCTGTTGATAACCCACTACTATTTAATGGACCATTGGACTGTATATACAACTACTTTCTTTTAGTTCAATGAGAAAAAAGATTTGTACTAATAGTGTTTAAACAAGATACAATATCTATATCTTGTACTCTGAACAACTATTACAAAGACAACAATATGCAGTTATTAATTATTGTAACTGTCCTAAGCTGTTGTGAAACTGTCTCATTGCTGTTTTCTCATTAAAATTAATAAAAAAAGAAATAAGTACACAGTTAAGAAGATTCTTTAAGTTTATATGTTAAGTTTTCCTGGTATAAGATAGCTCCAGGCATAGCCATTTAGCCAGTTCTACTGAGTGGGCCATTTTGAAGTGCATGTTGTCCTTTGTGTGTGTATTTAAGAGTACTTCAAGGGGCCAAGGATTATAGCTGAGTGGCATATGTGCCTGCCTGGCAAGTGCAAAGTCTGAGTGCCATTCCCACTGAGGCTAGGGGGAGAGTTCTTCTAGATTCCTCTTTTCAAAACTTTTAAGCGACCTTGTATCCTATTAAAAGACCTGAAAATTTTCTGAATTTGTAAAAAAAATTTTTTTGCACTTTGACTACTGGGTTCTTTGTGTCTATAGAGTTTAGGTATGGCTGCATGAAATAGATCAAATACTGATTCTGTTTCGTAGCCTTATACATTTCCATTGGTGACAAGACACTTTTTAAGTATGTCCTGCATTATTACCTATTTTATTTATTATTTATTTATTTTGGAGGTCAAGAGCAGAGTATTTATTGAGAAAAAGAAAGCTTCTGTGTGAGAGAAGGGACAGAAGGGGGACCTGAGTGGGTTGCCCCATGATTGCTTATTTAAAAAAAATAAGCTCTTATAAATCAAATCGTGAATTTTGATTGATAAATTTATTTAGTTCTCATAGTACTGCCCTGCTTGGCTTGTGCTCAATATCACTGAATAATCTGACATAAGTATTAATCCCAGCAGTGACTCTAAAATTTACTTTATAATATGGAGATAAGCAATCCCTAAAAGACAGAAAATAAAGAGCACAAAATAATATGGATAGTCCCCATGCTCCCATCCTTCATTCTCATTGTTGTATGTTCTTTAATAGTGGAGTGGCACAGTTTGCATTTAAGAAAGTCCGTCTGCACCAGTCATTTAGAGGAATGCTGTTTAGAGTATTATAACCACTTGATGGCACCCTTTGATTTGGTACAAACTTCATTAGCCATAGCACAGTGCAAGATGTATTTGTAATGGAGTAACACATAAGAACTAAAGAGACTGCAAGGTATCTGGTTAATGTAGAGATGAAATGAATGCAACAGCAAGGCTAAGCTTTCCTGACCCTTCATGAGAGAATAGATGAAAACAGGAAGAATAAGCTATTGTGCCAAAGGGAGATGATGAAATTCAAGATCCACACACATAATCTCTGGCTCAGCCTCTGAAATGTTAATCCCTGGGTAGAATTATTTGAGCTATAGATTGCAATTTATCATCAAAATGGCAATGAGTCAAACAGTACTTTTTATATGTGTAGCATTTATAACTATCCAATTTTAATATAAAATGGTTCATAGAACACTGGCTATTTAAGTAGCAACTCTTTAAGGCTGTGATTTGGGGAGATGGAGTGTGGTGGAGTATTTACATCAAAATACTAATTGCATTTTAGAGGGCTTTTGGAGAATCTTGTGCTTTTCTTTTAGTGACAATTTAGATTTGGTGCCAGGAAAAAGGATTTTTAAAGAATGTCTCCTATTAAATTAAGAGATTTTGAATTGTTTTCTTTCTCTTGCTAAGGATATTATCACAATTGCAGGATAATTATATAATATTCCTCTGACATTACATAAAAATACTCTAGCTGAAGAAATTGTATTTTAAGGATTTATAAAGAATTTCTATTCTAGTATCAAATATTTTATGTTTCCTTTTACTATAATTACCCAACTGCTGCTCACTAGGGAATGCTGTCTATTGTGTTTGTAATGTTTTTTTCTTTTAAAGCAAACTCTTCCAATTCTGAAGACTGAATAAATTTTAGTAGTGTAGAAGGTAGATGCTGCATATATTGATCTGTGACTCAGACCATCATTTTGTAGGCATTATGTACAAAAAAACTATTTTTTAAAAAAACCAGAAAGCCTAAAAGAGCTGTTTCTAGAATCTAGAAGCTTGAAATTCAGAAATTTCAACTTAACTATGCATTTTTTCACCTTATTATGCTTATTTATCAGAGGTTCTTTTTTTTAATAACTAAAACAAGCAGCTGTTTCCTACTTTATTAAGAAGTTATTGTACTTACCTTTTTAAAAGAGTCTCAATATCTATTTCTGAGACCTGTAAAAGGATTTGACCTAACAGAAACCTGTAGTTAATCTATACCTAATAAATCATAGTATTTCAGTATTTTCCTTACTGATTGCAGATGTTGGAGGCATGTTGTGACCCTGTATAAAGTGTCAGATAATGTAGTACAGAGCTGTGAAATCCACTCACCTGTATAAATGTGTATGGCTATCATTTAGCTCAGATGGGAAAGACATTCTGGTTAGTATATGCAATAGACAAAGACTGGGAATCTTAACTTGATACTCATACTTAAATATTACAAAGTTGCTCCATGTATTTCTATAATCACATCTAAAGAGGCTTTAATTTAAATGTCATCATGGAAGTTGATAGAGTCTCACATTAATTGAATATTTTAAAATGTGACTTTGCCAATTATGTAAACTTTACCTACTCACCCATAAGACTCTGTGCTATTTCTTAGCACTGCTGTGAAAGACAAGGATTGTTTGAAAAATGTACCATTTCTGGTGTTTCTAAGTGTGACTCAGGATCTCATTCTTAACTCTTTATGATCATTTAAGAAGATAGCTGCCAAAGTTGAGGCTACTGTAACCTTTTAAGTAAGCCTCTGGTTCCACACAGTGTGCCAATGCATACATCTTCCAACCCACTGCATTGTCAGTCTCATAGCTAATGCCAAACACAGTTTCCAACCTGGTGCCTTTCAGCACACACAAACTAGTCAATGTCCAGATTTATCCAACCACCTGCACTAACTCTGAAACCTCGTGATGCTGTCATAAATGTCTGCAGGGTAACGCTCCTGCAAAGTTTTAAAAAACATGAGATAGTTAAAGCTACCAGAAAAAACAAATAAACAACAACAAAAAAAGGTTTTTCTGATACCAACTACCTAAAGCTTGTTTCCTGAATACCTTTCATTTGTGTATGATGTCAGTAAACATAGTTGGGTAGGAGAAAGTTATTCTGTGTTTGTTTTTGCATATCCTCTTAATTTTACAAATTATAGGTTTCAGTGACCCAGTCTTTGAAATAAGTCCTACATGAACACTTATATTTCCATTGTAGCAATAATATGCATATTAATGATTGACCTTTACCCTAACATATTGCAGAGTTGGGACACTGAATAAAATAAATGAAGAAATGGTTTCTTGGTTTGATTAATATTAGTGGAAGAAAGCAAATAGAGAAGTTTGTCAGGTTATTAAAAATGTCAAAATACAGTTTAGGGACAATTTGTAGCACAACGTTTTTTTTTTTTTTTTTTTTTTCAAATAATGTATGGGAAGTTAGATGCTGTTTTAAAAAAATCTTTGAAAGACAATTGAATTCCAACAATATCTGTGTCAGATTAATAATAAAAGTAAGTTATTTCCCTTTACTTTAAGTTGGATTTTATTCATGATTTGTTCAGTGGTGGCATGTTAGAACATTAAACATTTACAATGTCATAATTCTGCAGAAAATAATATTAATTCATATAAAGTATTGTATGTCTGGGAATGTGTTACTAAAATAAATAAAGCTTTTCTCCCTCTAACTTATGTTATAGTTCAGTGATAATGAAATACTGGTGGTTTCTACATTTAAGTTATACAAAATATACAAACTGTTTCAAAAGTAAGGTCTAAAATACTTCAGTGTACTTCTATTGTTACTTGTCTAGTTACTGGCTTTGCAAGTAAATAATTCTACAAAAGTTAGAAATGAAATGTCTTCTTCTTAAGATATTAATGTTCATACCAATATTAAGTGGCATAGCCCTGTGCCATAGTTTCTCTATGTTTTATCTTGAATATATTGCTTTCAAACACCAATCTGTTTCAAATTAGTGTTGTAATGTTTCTGTTGTTTTCTTTGAGTTGTATAACTCATCATAATACTATAACTTTAGTTTCCTTATGTATATGTGGTTTTCTTGATTAAGATTCCTGGAATCAGAAATTTGATACTTAAAGGGGGCTTAGAAATCATATATCTGGCTTTCTTCATTTTCTAGGAACTAAGATATCATAATGGGAAACTAGCCCAATATAATTTGGTAGTAGAGTAGCAAATTTATTCGTTACTCCTGCTCTCTGGTAGTACTACTCCCAAGTATTTCCATGATATGCGATATGTTTTTAAAAATTTTCTTTGTGTTGAAGAGTTTATAGATATAGATCAATTTTACTGAAGTAAATTATCTGATAGTATTTAAACAATATAAGACTGATATACCCACCAGCCATGCCTAGATTATCCACTTAAGTTCACTGACCAACTTGGTATCCTGTCAGAGTTTGTTATTTTCTGGGTAGACATTCTTATAGAGTATTGTTGATAAAATCAGATTGTCTCTTTTATATTGAAAGCATTTTTATGTTTTTCTAATTTCAAAATTAATAATTTCTTATAGATACTGTGCAATAAAGCTGAAATAGGTTGTGTAGATTTTGCAAATGCTTTAACAGCTGATGAAAATTTTAATTTGTAAAATTAATATGTTGTAGCGGTACCAAATAATTTTAAATTATAGTTTAAAAAGTTCCCCTCCCCCAAAATCACATGCTTCAGGTCATGTGCATGTACTAATTAGACTATAAAATTTAAAGTCACACATAATTGTAAGTTATGCTTATGTTTTTTAAAAAATGTATTTATCACGTAATATAAGATGAATGTTTTAGTTTCATTTTTAAAACGGTCAATGTAAAATTTTAATATCATAATTAAGTAAAAACAGGAATGTAAAATTTAAAAATAGATTATGTTTATTAGATAATAGAATTATTAATTTTAAGTAAACTTTCTAATAAATTAATTTTGATGAAGTTTTTGTATATACAAATGAGTTTTTTTTACAAATGATTATTTTAGGCTTTCATGATTAAAACTTTTTAAATTTATAAATTGTTCAAATATGGAAATACAGAAATATTTAATAATACTTTGGTAGATATCTAGCAACTACTTTAACAAAGTAGTTTAACACTTCTTTAACACTTTTTGTATATGGTTTAAGCTTGTATTAATGTTGATTTATAAGTACTATTTATAGCACATTACTTTAGATCTTTGCTTCTACTTGTAAGGTATGGTAGTTGCTATGATCAATTAAAGTGCTACATATATTGTTGTCTAAAGTCAGTTTAAAGAGTAGGGCATGTGTACCCAGTTCTGTGAGCTACAGCTAATAATATCCTATAACCTGGCTAGATTAATGGTTTGTATTCCTCTTTTCTCAAAATATTTTATATTTTGCTTATTTTTGGAGTGACAGAAGCCAAAGTTACAAGATTAATTTGTGCACTTGGAATAGAATAATACTTTTCAAACAGTTGACCTTCAATAGGTGTTTGAAAAATGAATTTGTCACTTATTCCTATAATATACTTGTTGATTTGTTACTGATTTTATCTAGTTATTTAATTTCATGTAATAGTCTTACATTTCGGTTAATTTTAAGGGTTGGTACAGTAAGTACATTTTTGTAGACTTGTAAAACCCAGCAAGATGTAATAATGCATTCATGAATATCTAAAAAGTGGATGAGTGTCTAATTAATTGTACTCTTAATAAATTTAGAGCAAGACATTTCAGTACAATGTACCTGCAGTATTTTTAATTTCATGCCTGAGGAAGACATCTGTGACAGATTTTGTGAATCAGATGTTCTGGGAATTTTGTGCAAATAAAAAATTAATAGGTATAATTTTTTGTTCTTTAGATTTGATGAACATTTAATGTATCTTTAAAGTTTTTAATGTTTACGTACAATCATGATTCTGCAAATACTAAAAATGAAAATTATTCTTAATCTCATCACATGAATAAATCGGCTGCTTTACCTTAGCATTTTTTGTATTGTGAGTATGTGCATATTGTATAATTTTTGTTATTTATACTTTAAGTAAATTCAGTATTACTACATTGCATATTTTAAAATGTGCATTATATCATTAGACCATTATACAAAGTACTTACGGAGGTAATGCTTTTGCATAAGCATAAAAGAATATTATGTTTATTAACTAAACATGTGTACAGTGATTGAGTTCTCACAACTCACAGAATTGCTTTGCAGGTGTGAGCTATGAGGAGTCCTCTATTTCCGCCAGAGTGACTCTTACTTTGGAACTGACTCTGGTGATATCTTGACCCAGTGAAAATCTATAGGCCTTCAGATTATTATACAAAACCCATCATTCATTCAGGCTTTTGGAATGGTCTTGTTGATTCAAGGACAGTTTTTGTGACTAGGTTTGGAGTTGAGGTTAGAAGTAGATTTCAATGCACACATGTCAACAAGTAGATCATATAAAACGAAAGTGATGACTAGGTGGTGTATGTGGTAAAAATGAAATAAAATTAATGGGAAGCACCTGATATTTTTTAATTTATTTTGGTAGAAAGGTCCTATTACCTTTCAGGACATTGAAAGAGTAAGTCTGAACTGGCAGTGTTACTTATTTGTAAATAATGACTGCTGTGTGTGATCTACTAAAAAGGAGAAATAGAAAAGTTTGTTTCTTTATTCTCCAATAGGGGAAAGTAAAACAGAAGCATAATTTAGCTTGTATTGGAAGAAACAATATTTGCCAAGCATGTGTTAGGAAGGAGGAAAATAAGAGCAAGGAGAATCTGTGTATCAGAGGAATTGTGACGTTAAGCCCAGAGGAACTGTGAGGTTAAGCCCTGGATATGAAGTGTTGCTTACTTAAATTTTATATCAGTCTTAAGATGTTCAAATCATTTGCCATCAGCATTCCTTACCCTGGTTACATCCTTACTTCCATCCCATGTCTAAATTCATCATAAGTAGTTTAGTAATAGAATGGATATCTGTGTATAGACTTCAAATCTAGAATTTCTTTGTTCCTATGTTGCTGGTTTTTAAATAATCCACATTTTTTTCCTAAACACTTTTCTTCTTTTCATCTTATTATGGTGGGCCTAGTAAGATTCTATTCAAAGATCATTCAACAGTGTAGCTTAAATCATATTGCTGGTTTTGATTTTGTTCACTCCTAACAAGTGTTGCAGGAAACTCAATTATTAGTGTTTCCTGTTAGCTAGAATAATTTTATTTAGAAAATGATTTTATAAAATTATGAAAGAATAGATAGCAGTATACATTTTCACTGACTTTTCTTAGGCATTCTTAAGTTACAATACCTTTTTTTCTATGTGAATATTTTTTTATACATTGTACACATAGAAAGGAAAGGTATTTTAAGTGACTGTGCCAGACTACAAGTGGGTATTTATTTTTATGTAACCTGAATTTGTAGTGCAACTACTTTGTATTGTAAAATATTTAAATGTTTCTGCATATTTAAAAAAATTAAATCTTCATGGCCTTTTGTCGTATTTAATATGAAATGTTCTTTACATTGACATATAGAAATTAAAATACTTGACAGATAAGGCCACAAAAGCGCTTTTATATAGAAAGTTAATAGCATTTTCCTATTTTCAAAGTTGGATAAACTACACTTCCACCTACCTAAATGTTTTTATTGTTTGGGAGCCTAAAACATGTATAAACCCCTTCTTTTACCATGTGTATATTTAAATAAATAATACTTGATATCTCCTCCTTGTAAAGTGAAATATTTCCTTAACACTAACACAAGTCAGTTCACAGCCAAAGCAAATAGAAGAATGAATGCATTATTAATCATCCGTAACTAACGTGTATATACACAGAAAAAAATTAGATCTGCTTTTGACAAGACCCTTTTGATGGAATTAGCAACCTACCCCCACCCCTCCACACACACCCCAAAGAAGAACTTTGAGTACAGGTCAAGCCTCATCTAATTTATGAACTGAAGCATTTTATTTTTATCAAAACAAACACATAGTAATAAGTTGAATACTACAGAAGAACTTTGAAAATTAGCATTGCCCTACCTTTCTCTTCCCAGCACCAGCCTATTCCATCAAGATATCCCTTTTTAACTAGTTTAGATTCTAGTTCTTGTGGTTTTTTCTGTAGGTCTCTTTCTATATAATATGTTTAAAATCTATTTCATAATCGATTAATTTTAGATATATATTGAATCTTCTTTGTGATTACCTGTCTGAACATTTCTGAAATAAAAATAGTTATTGCCTGTAGATTCTTTCAGTCCACTTCATTTTTAAATAAAGTTCTTCAGGAGATCAGTAGAGTTCCATCATGTGCCCACTATCCTTTCTACCATCTTCCAAATTACCCATAGTCTCAATCCCTTATTGACCATCTATACTACCGCTGACTCCTTTTCATTTTCCCCCTTCTTAAAAATCTATTTTCTGCTTCTTCTTTGTTATTAAATTTCAAGTAAATGAAATTCAGACTAGGAAAAAGTTTATATCTTTCATTTTACTTTTTCTTTTTTTGTATCAGGCATTGAACTCAGGTCCTTTTGCTTACCAAGCAGGTGCCTGTGTCCCTATCTCCACAGTTTTATTTTTCATTTTAAAATACACAAATTAAAAAACATCTGTAGACCCAAGTAATTGCTTCTGCTTTGTTTGCTTGTTTTGTTTTAGGTTTTCCCTATGGGTCAAAGCCATTAATAAAAAAATAATGGGCTTCCTTACCCTTTTATAAAGGATAGTAGATTGGCATAAGAATTTTGATTTTAAAAATATTGAAAAGCTGACATTGTACATATTGGACTTAATTTTATGCTGTAAGATTTTTATGTTATTCTTAGTGGATTCTTAAAAGTAATAAAGTGAGAAATACATTCTGTAATGTCTTTTTTTTCACCTTCCTGCCCCCTGTGCTTGGATCAACTAGTCTTTTGTTATTCTTTCCAATAAATTTCTTCAGTAAAACTCGTCCCTTATTCTTCTTTTTCTAGAAGATAATTCAATTTAAAATAATAATCAAGATAGAAATGGAAGCCGGGCGTGGTGGTGCATGCCTGTACTCCCTGCACTTGGGAGGCTGAGGCAGGAGGATTAGTGTGAGTTTGAGACCAGCCAGGGTTACAAAGTGAGCTCAAGGCCAGTCTTCTGAACTGCATACTGAAACCCTGTCTCAAGAAGACCAAAAAAAAAAAAAAAAAAAAAAAAAAAAAAAAAAAAAAAAAAAAAAAAAAAAAAAAAAAAAAAAAAAAAAAAAAAAAAAAAGATAAAAAGATAGAAATGTAGCTCTGTATTTAATTTTAGAGCTTACTTCTATTAGAATACATCAATAACTTTTAGAGATGCCTGGACTAACTTTAGTCCATTTTAAATAGCTTGTTTGGTACCCTGCCTGAAAATATGAATGAAGCTGTGTGACTCTGCCTGCTTAAGTTTTTTCTCAGCATTTTATGAATTATCTTTGTTAACTTCTACTCCTGTACAAAACCAGGCTGTAGTGAAGTCAGAATTCTTGCCTTAAAAATAGA
>PVJA010016051.1:0-19407 GCA_004027025.1 Myocastor coypus
GAGAGAGAGAGAGAGAGAGAGAGACAGAGAGAGAGAGAGAGAGAGAGAGAGAGAGAGAGAGAGAGAGAAAGAGACAGAGAGAGAATGGGGGGCTTAGGGAGGTTAGGGAACCTGCCCGGTGTTCCACAGCTGCTTCACAGCACAACGAATGTTAAGGTACTCGAGCCACCTAGAAGCTTTCACCTCTCGCCCAGAGGCCAGTTCCACAAAGTGCTGATCTCACACTCGCCTAGTTTTTTGCCCCCAAACTGCCTTCGAGCCCTAGTGTAACTATGGCTTTTTTTTTTTTTTTATACCTGGAAACTGCAGCCAGAGCTGAGCAATCAGTCCCTCCGGCCTGCTGGCTGGGCTCCCCGGCTACGCCACGATGCAGCGCTAGATGGCGCTATAGTAAAGGCTCCACAGGGTACTCCGGGAATTGGGACTGTAGGACGCTGTCCACTTCCTCCAAGTAGCTCCAGCGCCAAACCTGCCCTGAGTCACGGTCCCGTCTTCCTTGGCGATCACTGTAAGTCCGTATGAAGCTCCTGGACTGATTCGCAACTGCCCCATCCTGCATCGTCCTGTGTGGTGAGGACACCCGATGTTTTATGGTCCACTACCCTGTCTTTTTCTCTTGATGACCCCAAAGCAGGTCTTTGAAGAACCACTTCTCTACTTGCCAGCACAGCGTGGAAGGTCACTGAGGTGACACACGAGGAGCCGACACTGAGATTTAGGTGCCCTGTCAGCTGCTACTGAGATGTGACCAGCAGGGCAGGGTGACCTAGCAGAGGGCCTAGGGAAAACGTGGGTCCTATATCCCATCAAGATGGAAGCTGACCAGGGTGTGGTAGTGTACACCTGTAATCTCAGCACTCAGGAGGCTGAGGCAGGAGTATTGACGCAAGCTTGAGGCCAGCCTGAGCTGCGCAGCGAGACCTTGCCTAAGAAAGAAAAATACGGAAGTTGGTCGTCCATGATGCTTCCGGTAATGCCAGCCAGCAAATCCTTTTCTCTTTTGCTTGGTCTAAGTTGAGTTTGGGCTCTGGCTTATGGACTTGAGAATTCTAATGTAATCCCTAACCTGCCTCTACTTCCCGCCCCGTGCTGGGAGGACCGCATCGCGCTCCTCGAGCGCTTTATGGGTGAGCGGTGCTCTCTCTAGCACTCTCAGCTTGCCTGAGGTACCCGGCCCTTCCCTTCACTGCGTGAGAACAGGCTGTCCCTCTCCCTCTTGTCCCCCGCTTGCTCCCTGCCCTGCTTAAGAGCATTCTGAGTCGTTGGCTTCTCCCAGAACCACCCGGATCATAAATACAGGGCTTCGTAGTGTTGGCTTTCGTGTCATTGCTAACAGGGGAAAGCGGCTTGATGGGGGGGGGGGGGTCCCCAACAACAAAGCAAGAAGAGAAATTATGATGCGTACACACGGGGACATTTTATACTAATTAAAATCATGTTGTGGAAAAATTCTTCATGATGTGCATGATGTGGAGGAAAAATAAGCTTAAATGAGAGATACAATTTTTCTATACAGAATTTCCAGAGTAGTATAGAAGGAAGGTGATTCCGTCAGCTCTCTAAACCTGAAGCAGAAAATTGCATGTCACTGTTCCCTGCAGCCCCTAGACATTCCCAGAGCGGCGCATCACGCCACCTCCTCCCACCGCTGCCCCGGGGTGCCTTGGCCACCCTGGCCCTTCGTCAAACGTGAGGGATGACAGCAGCTTACTGTCCCCATCTCAGGCTGGCCTTGTGTCACATGGCGTCAGGATGCATCTTGTCAGCGGGCTGGACCTCTGAGCACACTTCTGCCTCGGGTACAGTTATCCTTGTTTAGCAGAGGAGGAAGCGGAGATGTCGAGACGGAGCAGTTTCCACCTCAGCACACAGCTTGCTCTTGGCAGATCCAAGATCGCTCCAGGTCCTTGCTCTTAGCTGCCACCTTGGTGTGGGCCAAATGTTCAGCCTGTGCTGAGCCGCAGCGCCATGGCCCCCTTCTGCGGGTACCAGCCCATCCTGTGGACGGGCCCTATGGCTCTTTTCTTAGGTCCTTCTCTGTCTCTCTTCCACCAGTGCCAAAGCCCCTGGATGTACTTCATGATGGTGGACACAAACACCCACCTGAGTCCCCATAGAGCCTGAGAATGGGAAAAGCAAGGCCAAGAATGTTTCTTCAGGGCCTAGGAACACGGTGTATTTCTCAACATTTTGTGGCTACGTTGCTGACTTGATCCTAAGATCTGCCCCACTTCAGGGCCCTGGGTGCTAAGTGTATGCCTAAGCGCCTGGCATCCAGGTCCTGTTGAGGTCTCTGAATTGACATTCAGAACCAGCAACCTTGGTTGGGCCCAGACCCAGCTTCCTTTGTGACCCTGATGGGTGCCAGGGGCCCTGACCTGGCACTCGGATTCTCTGAGCACCGACTAAGTGTCAGAGCTGGCCTGGGCTGCAGCTACTCAGGCACGAGGCCCACGAGCAGCTCCCTACTCAAGTCTCGGATGAGGGCAAACGTGGAGCCGAGCAGGGGCTGCACCACAGCCATGTGGCCTGCCGGAGGGCACCTGCCCTTGTACTGCCCTGGAGTCTCCTGCTCTGAGCGTCCTGGCCGGCGTCCCCCCAGGCCAGCTCTTACTCCTTTGCAGGCCGCTCCTCCCTGGCCTCCTCCCTCCTGTCCACGGCAGTATCTACTTAGCAATGTTCTGAACAGCATTTTCGATTGACTAGGTGACAGGAGAGGCCCCTCTGGGAGCGCAGATCCCGAGTGCTTGGTTTCACCTCCGGCCTCCTCAGAGTGTCGTCAGGCCATCTGCTCCGATCCTAGGGTGCAGCTTGACTTCTCTCTGCTGAGGGGTCGCCAAGTTGCCGCCACCCCAGGGCTGACGTGAATTGAGAGGGGCCATGCTGGCTGGAGCTGCAGGGCCACACATGCTCCCCAAAGCTGCCTAGGACTCTGTCACCTGAGGCCCTGCCCAGAGAGTCCCTGGCAACCTCACAACTCCCAGGAGAAGACCGCCGGGAAGAACAGTTAACAATAACCACCTTCCACGGGAGAGTCAACCTCTCATTTCGCAGCACAGCCGGAGGGAACAAGTGTGGTTGGTGTTCCCATTTCATAGATGAGGAAACCGAGGCTAGAAAAGAACAGCTGCATGTACGAGGCAGTGGTATACCTCAACCCAGAGGTGAACCACCTGGACTCCGAGGCCCATGCCCTTCCGCCCCCTAGTTTCTTGTCTTGTTCCACCTCAGTAAAAATGGCTGAGCTGTGCTTTCATGCAGTGATATGCTGAGGTGAGGAGGCTGAGGGTGAGATTCTGAGGTAACGTAGGCTGCGGTGCCCGGCTGATGCCCCAGGCGAGACGCCCTCCCAGGGCCGGGCAGCCACCTGAACTCTGCCAGTATCTCCTTCCAGGAGCCAGGTGGGGGTCTCCCCCAGAGCCTTGTTAACAACCCTAAGCTTGGCGGTCGCCCAGGTTCCACCCTGTGAGTGGCCCCCCGCCCCGCTGCTGTCACAGCCCTCGTTATCTCCAAGGCCCAGCTGTACCTTGCTGTGCCTCCAAGCCCCGGCACACCTTGTTGGGCCAGGGAGCCAGCCCATGCTCTGTGGGGGAGGGGGCAGCAGCTGGCAGGGGGCCTCTGTGGCCAGGGCAGGCACAGTATCCGCTGTTGCCTTGGAGTTTCTGAAAGCAGCCGCCTGCCGCTGGGGGGACCCCAGAGCGATCCCCCAGAGCGAAGGGGTGGCCCTGAGGGCTAATTACAGGCTCAAAGCCCGAGGCAGTTTGCACTCTGTCACTGCGCCATTCCTCTTCACCTGTCCTACAGAGCCCCAGGGGTGGCAGTGAGGGACTGGTGGCTTTTTGCTTGATTGCATCTTACTTCTACATAGGCAGGTTTCAGCTGCCTTGCTTTACAATGTAAAGAGAGCTGGGGAGATGGCTCCGTGGTCTAAGCCCCTGCCTGGCAAGCACAAAGGCCGAGGTTTGATCCCTGGTACTGCAGGCTGTGCTGGCCCCATGCTGTGCCAGCCTCAAAACCAAGCACGGTGGTGCATGCCTGTAATCCCAGAGCTGGGGAGGCTGAGAGGGGAAGGTCACTATGAGTCTGAGCTGAGTAAGACCCTGTATTAAAAGGTTTTTTTTTCCCCCCTCTGGGACTGGGGATTGAACTCAGGTCTTTGCATTTGCCAGGCAAGTGCGTATTCTACTGAGCTATCTCCCCAGCCCTGAAATATTTTCTTTTTAAAATAATAGTTTAAAAAGAAATTGTCAGGGCAAGGGAGATAGCTCAGTAAAAGAATAAGCATTTGTTTGGCAAGCACAAGGTCCTGAGTTCAATACCTGGTACCACAAAAAAACAAAACAACAACAAAACCCAAAATTGTCTAAGGTTACCCAGCTGGTAAGTGGCTGCCTGAAGCTACCACCCACCAATACCTGCCCTTGTTCATCAAAGTCTAGATCATTCTAGACTTCAGAATCCAGCAGACTTTGCATCCCATCAGCATCCTTTTGAATGAGTACATCGCACGGCCTGCAGAGCCCTGGGAGAGGAGCCCCGCCTCCTCCTGTTCCTCTGGGACAGCTCCAGCCCAGCCTGCCCTGTCCACTCTATTCTTGCTCAGGTGAGGAGAAACCTTCCCTGCTCCAGGCCCTCTTGCTTCCAAGTACCCAGGGGCTCTCTGAGGGCAGGGAGGCTCCAAATGAGTTGGCCCCATAACCACCTTCCTTGAAACTAGAAATAGTGTTTGAGTTCCAAGAGTGGCCGCCAGGAGTCGCTAGCCTGGGCTGGAGGACGGGCTGACCCTGGCAGGTGCCCTGGAGAGGCGAGAGTTTGCCTTGATGACGGAGGACGCAACCGAAGTGGGGAGGAGAGCCTGGGAGGGGTGCAGTATTTTGCTGCAAATACGTTTCCTCCCTGTGCTACAGATGGCACGCTTGCCTTCAGATGAAAGGTATCTCCCCTCCTGACAGGCTCTGGTGACAGCCGATAGTGACGCCCCCTCAGGTGGCTGTAGACAGGAGCACAGCGCCGTGTAGGGCTGCTTCACCCATTGCCTTGACTTGTGTGCAGCCCCTCTCTGTAGCTATGACAGTGAGGCTGGGTGCACTAGGCTGTGGCCACTCACAGACGGGGACACTGGCACCAGGAGCTAACCTGGCCAGACCACCGAGCAGGACACAGAGGTGACGGGCACAGGCACGCATCCCTTCCTGTCTTCGGAAGTCCTCCAGGAGCTCCTACTCTCTCGTGCCTCCTCCTGTCGGCCTCGCTTCGTCCCTGCTCTACCCCCAGGCCTGCTCTGTGCACTCTTCCACATATTCCTCCCACCGTGGCCTGGAGGACCCGCTTCCCTCGCCCCTCCAGCCCTGCCCCTCCTGCTGGCTTAGGAGATGACCATAGGAAGGAGGGCGGTGCTCCCTGTGCCTGGTATAGGAATGTGGATTTACCCAGGCATGATAGCACATCCCTGTCATCCTAGTACACGGGAGGCCAAGGAAGGAGGAGCACTGAGGTCCGGGCCAGCCTCAGCAGTGTCGTGCCTCTCCCAATCAATCAATCAATCAATCAATCATATGGATTTATATTTCAGAAACATTTTCAACTTTTAGAAAGCTAAAAATTAAAATCCTCAAGCCTTATTTCTTCCTTGTGTGGTACAGCAAGGAGACCAAGGGCAGTGCGGGGAGGCCGAGGGCTGAGGAGCGGGGGCAGGGGCCGAGGGGGGCGCCAGGGCCAAGCAGGGGGGAGCTGAGGGCTGAGCAAGGAGGACCAGCTCTTTTTGAACCCCCTTCTCTGCAGGCACCTTGCCTACAGCCAGCCCCCTTGATCTCAGGGTAGGCTTGCCTGGCAGGTAAAATTATGTCCCGGTGGAATTAGGCGACTGGCCCTAGTGACTTGCAGTCATTTTGTAAGTCACAGGCAGGGGTTCTAAGCAGGTGCATCTGTTCCTCAGGGCCGTGCCCCGTGTCAGGGAGAATGGGCAGGGCTCGTATCCGGGGCTCGTCATGGCCACCTCGGCACCTTGTTCTGGACCAGGGCAAACAGTTACGGCGCCTTCATGGAAACTACACGTTTGCACCTTCTCCTGAAGGAGGCCACCCGTGAAGGCATGGTGCAGAACAGGCCAGGTGAGTATTGGAGTAGACCACCAGTGTGTTCCCGGGGATGTCCTCATCCCTACCCCTGGGGCCCAGAATGTTTCAGGGTCTCAAAGGCATGATCTAAGGTTGGGATCTCAGCAGGGCGATTTTCCTGCGTTATCAGAGCAGACTCCCCACCTCACTGCGGGTCTCTATGGATCATGATCGCTTTTGTTTCTTTTTCTTCAAATCAATTTGTCATTTTAAAATCTTTTTGTAAAATGTGTTTGCAATTCATGATGAATACATCGCATGTGGGTGCAGGAATGAGACAGCACAGGGGCAGGGGAAGTTTATCACTGCTCGAGATGCCGTGTGTGCGAGTACCAGTCTGGGGTCTTGAGCAAAGGAAGAGAAGGGGGTTCAGAAGGGAGGACCCAGGCGTGAGAGCCGAGTGAGTGGCCAGGCTGGTGGTGGGGAGGACTGGGAGGTGAGGAGCTCGGGCAGCCAGAAGCTGGCACAGCCCAGACAGCTGGCCATGCCTCCTCTGAGAAGGGGACCTGCAGGCAACGCCTTCAGCTCAGTGCAGTCGGCCTGATCTCAGAGTCTGGCCTCAGGAAGAGACTCAGTTGGGATTGGGTCAGGTTACTCATTTCTGGTGGGGGTTCAGGACAGCCATAAGAAGCAAACTTGTTCTTACTTGTTTAAGAGAGCGCTTCTTTGAGTGTTTAAAGTGTACTCTGCTATGTGTAAATAATTTATAGCAATGTCCTGTAAGCAAAAGCCGTGCTTGTTCACATTCGTTCTTGGATATTTGAACTAGAAATAATTTTAAATACTTATTAAAGCCAAAACTGCCTTAGGTCAGGCTTTGCAAATGTAATTTTGTGTTGGCAATCCAAAGCTTTTGTTAAATATTTGGAAATAAGTTATGAAGAAATCTCTACAGAAGTAGCCTACTGCTTCTCGATGTACCCATAAAAGAAGTATACAGCAAGGACAAGTGATGCTGGCAAGATGTGTTTAAAAAATTGGTTAGTTAATTAATATTTACTCTGGGTTTACTTCTATTTTGATAAGGAATCATTCAGTGGTGGGTTTCTACTTTGAAGTGTCTACATGCTGTTGCTTTTCTATCACTGGGGTAAGATGGCCGACCCAAGATGGCCGACCCACCCAACTGACAGGAGGAAAGTCTTCCTTGGGCTCGTGAGTTCATCAGTTTCTGTCCACGATCAGCTGTGTCTGAGTCTGAAATGTCATTGTTTAAGGGCATGGTTGAGGACCGCTGCTCGTCACGGGAGCCAGGAAGTAGAGCAGGAGGGTGAGAGCCAGAGCGAAAGGGCCGGGCACTGAGTGTCACCCTGAGGTCAGGCCCCTGTGACTCGTCTCCCCAGTGGGTGCTGCCTCCTGAGAGTCCACCTCGTCCCCAAATGCCATCAAATTATGATTTCATAAAAGGACTAATAAGCCACTTGATGAAGTTAGAGGGATTTAACCACCTTCCGAAAGCCCTCCCTTGAGACAAATGAGACTTCTAGGGAACATTTTACATCCAACTCGTGGCCATACAGTCGTAGAGTTGGACGTGGCCCATGATGTAATTTGTCCACCTCATAGGCTTGGTATAAATAGCTTGTAAAGCTAAATTTGTACCAAGGCAGACACCTTATCTCAACTAGTAGCTCTGGACCCAGATGTGTAAATGGAAAGAGAATTCATGTTTTGGTTTCTGTGCTTCTCCCAGAAAGAGGCTGCACATGAACTTCTCCCTTGACATATTTCTTACATATATTTGTGCTTTTGTCATTATCGGTGACAAAGATGATGTTTATTACATATATTATCTTGTTGAAATTACCACCAACTACAAATTACATGCAGCTTGCAACCATGCCTGTGTGGATTATAATCTTTGGTTGATAAATACCGCTCTTGGAAGAGTAACCCAGAATCCAAATTGGCATGGGCAAAGATGCAAGTCTTAGGTGTCACTAGGTACTGAGACCTGATTTTCAAAGCAGCTACCAAACTGTAGCATGGGCAATCTAGACACTAGGACTGACAAGACATGACATTTGGCATATACAACTTAGAGGGTTTCTGAAGCCCATAGTGGGACTCAGATCCTCTGGAAATGAGATATGCATACAGAGAAGAGACACAAATATGCAGGGCATGGCATTAGGCCATAGGGAGAGCCTGTGTCAAAAACCAAAACAGAGAGACAGAGAGACAGACAGAGAGACAGAAAGAGAGAGAAAGAGGAAGGGGGAGGGAGAGAGAGAGAGAGAGAGAGAGAGAGAGAGAGAGAGAGAGAGAGAGAGAGAGAGAGAGAATGAGAGAATATACACCAGCATAAAAGATTCCCAGATTTTGACTTAATAGCATTGACTTAGAGTTGAAAAAGCAGTTGAAGACCCAGATGTGGCTTACGCACCTTGGAGGCTGAGGCAGGAGAAATGCAGTGCCTTGGAGGCCAGCCTGGGCACCATAATGGGTTCAAGGTCAGCCTAAACTAAATAGGGAGACCTTGTCTTAGGAGAAAAAAGTCAGTTGGTGGTATCAATGCCAGGAGTCAATCTGAGGTTTGAGTTGGAGTTTATTTCCCAAAGAGAATAGCTCCCTAGCAGGGAGGGTGGAGCTGCATGTCCCCTGAGGCCTGCAGCAGATCTGCCTGAGCCCTGGGAGGCTGTCAGAGTTCACCCGGGTTCTAGTTAGTGGCTTCTCTTCTCTCTCCTGCCCTCAGGCCAGGGCGTGTGTCATCTCTGTGCTTGGCATTTATTAAAGGCTCAGCTGCTATCTGGTGCAGGTTGACCTTTAGGCTGTCTAGAGCCCCAGTTACAGCAGGAGCCCCCACTCTGCAGCTCCTGCACCCTCTGGCAGGTGCCACCATCCCCTGGCACACTTAACTCCTGCCCTGACTCAGTTTATGGGGTTTTGTGTGTGGGACTGGTGCCTGCTTGCAGTGACCTGGTCCCCAGCCTAGGTCATGTCACTTGACTCCGAATCTGTTGTCACCACCTCTTGGATCTGGAGGCCCCATGCCAAGCCTTACTGCTCTGGGCTGTCCCCCCTCATGCCTGGCCCTGTGCTAAGTCCTCCTCAGTTCATCCGTGAAGCCCACAGAGGCCGGCAGGAGGATGGGCTAGCAAGCCGCAAAGGAGACTGGAGCAGGCCTGAATTACTTTTTCGTACTACCCACATTTCCAGTGTCCCTTCTGTATTCCTGTCCTGAAGTCACTGCCAGACACTCCCCTCATCCAGAGACAGGTGAGTGACAGTCTTCAGTGCACTCAGGACATCTCTAGGGCCATCAGGGCTGGGTGTGACGCGTTAGTGGCTCTTAACCACTGATACTCTTTTAGGATCCATTCTACCTGCTAAGTGATCTCAAAGCCCATTTTACTGTGGCAGTCAATGGACAGGCCCATGAAGGTCCCCTGGCCATGTAGCCCTGTGGAAGGGCCAACAGTGAGTGACAGTTGCTCAGGGCCCACTGCGCCCACACCCTGGGGCAATGCCTTTTGCACACACAGGGCTGGGGCCGGGACTGCTGATCCAGGCTTGAGCTCACTGTCGGCGGCTGCATTGCTGAGGCCGGGCGTGTTCTTTACTTGAAGCAGTGCATCTGACCGTGATGACTGTCTGCGCTGGCCATCGGACCCCGGGGGCCTGTGCAGGATGCACAACTCCTGTGATTAGAAGCTCCCTCTGTCACTCTATGGCTCATATTGTCCTCTTAGTAGAGGAACACTGGCCAGGGAAGGGGACAGGTCTTGGAGTTGCCTTCAGTTCCAGGCAGTAGGTTTTGAAACAGGGATCCTCGGGCACAGCTGGATCGCCGAATTTCCCGTGTCTGTCTCCGTGGGTGCCCAGCCAAGGCAGCTGCTATATCTAGAAGATGCTTTTCTCGCTTCTCCCTGCTTCACTTTCTGTCTGTCTCCGCCTCCACTTGTTCTATTTTCTTGCACACACACTTGTGAGGCAGGCAGATCAGGCAGGCCCAGGAGATCTGGCTTCTGGAGGCTGCTATCACTTGGGGACACCTTAGTGCCCTGGCTGCTCCTCCCTCACAGCTGGGCTCTGCAGCTGGGAGATGACTCCGTGGCTGGGCAATCTGCAGAGGCACAGCTGTCTGCAGAGCCCAGCTGGTGGGTGGCTGGGTGGCCCTGCAGGGAGTGGGGTGCCACCCTCACACCTGACACCCTTGGGCCCGCTGCCTCTGTCTTGCTGGCTCCTGTGGCTGCTGCTTGCTGCCTTTTAGCTGGGTTCTTGTGGCTTCCTCAGTGTCCCAAATGGACTCAAGACATTTCCCTTTCACACCTATTTTTGACTTTTGGGAAGAGCCAGAAATCGCTTGGTGCCAGAGCCAGAGAATAAGATGCACAAGACACACCGTGATGCTTGGATGAGCCTCCCCTTCCATGGATCGAACTTGGTGGCAGCATTCACTGCATTTTTGATCAACCCTGCAGACACTCACAAAAGAGGCCATCAGAGTGGGTTCAGAAAGTAACAGGAGTTGGGATAAGCACATTTGAAGCAAGGGGGAGTCTTTCAAGGCACTTAATGTCACTCTAGTTTTTACTGTAATCTATTTGCTTGTGTTTTTGTTTAGTACTTGGAATCTAACTCAGGACTTCATGCTTGCCAGGCGGGCCCTGTGCAGCTGGGCTATATCCCCAGCCCTCTACTGTTACATATTCTAAAAAAATTAAGTAGATATCATCTATTTTCTTTTTTTAAAATTAACATTATATATATTTTTTCTTGTTTTAAAATTACTTTTAATAAGAAATTATAATGTGACAGTTTCAAAACATGTTAGTAGTACATTCACAATAATTGATACAATGCATATTTTCCTCATTGTAGTTATACAGGGCACAGGGTGTAGACATGATACATTTTCTAATGTTATTGGTACACTAGATTTCTTCTCTTTGATCTAAGAGAAAGTAGTTGTATACATAGTCAAATGTTCCATAATTGCAGTGTGTTACTGGCGAATCTGGCTATGTTGGAAGCTGTTGATTAGAACCTTTTACAGCTCAGGATACTAAACTAACCTTGCATTTTATGTGTCGTGCTTAAGCTTTTCTGCTGGGTGGTCAAAGGCAAGTTAAAGCAAGACCTGTATAGCAAAACATGTAACTTTTGTATCTCCCAAGGTCAGTCAAATCCCCTCAGGATTTACTTTGGAACCATGTACAGTACTGCGTAGAACTATTGTCAGTGTCTGCCTATTTTCATTGTCATTTGTAATTAGAATCTAGCTTTTGTCATTTATTCTTATTTTTTATTTTTATTTTTATTAGGGAAGGGTCTACAGGGTGTTTAGGGTCTCACTACTAGTTTGGACTCATAGTGATCCACCTGTTTACAGCTTCCCAAAAGCTGTGGGTTTACAGGCACGCACCCCCATGCCCAGGCTCAATTGTCAGCCCCGCACGCCCTGGGAGGTGCGGGGCTGGCACAGTAGGCCAGGGGATTGAAACTCTGGCCCCTGCACCAGCTCGCAGACACTATAATCTGCTGAGCTATTTGGCCGGCCCTTGGTATCTGTCATTTATTAATGACATAGTTCCTTCATGCATTTTCATGTTGTGAAACATCATTTCTCTCAAGTGCTGAATAATGTTTCACTCCTGGGTGTCCTTAGTTCATATTATGTTGACATCTGTGATCCTTCCAACAGCCCACTGACACGAGTGCTATTAATGAACCCAGCATTCAGAAGGGGAAACTGAGACCCCGGGAGATCACAGAGGTAGAAGCAGTAGAACCTGAGGGTGGAGCTGCGCCTTTGGAGCTTCTGCCTTCAATCTGGAGCCGTGTGATCTTGGGGAGGCTTCCAGAAATGGGGTGTGAGCTTGGGTGGCTGTGAAGCCAGAGCCTGCAGTCCCAAGGAGCCGTGCCCTCCAGGGCAGGCGCTCTCAGTCAGCCAAGCAGAAAAGAAAAGTGGGACGGCACTCAGGTGACCTTTTAAAATGAGAGTCATTATCCTTGAAACACACACACTGTATTTTAAAGATAAGATGACCTGACAGGCTCTGTTTGTGTCAAAATAATCCCTGCTGGGGGAGCAGCAATGAATAGCTGGCGTGCAAGCCATCAGCCACGAGCTGACTTTGCAGAAGAGGGGTGTGGGCATATAGCAGAGCCTTTTTGCAAGCTAAAATGTTTTTTAAAATTTGGGGGAGAGATACATCTCAGGTCAGTGCACAGTTTAAGAAAGCCCGTTTGGGAGAGATTCTGAGTAGGAACATAAAGGTCTGGAGTAGAGGGTGTGAATAAGCTCACTGCCCCTGCAGCTAGACCCCTTCTGGTCGGCCCAGCTGGTCCTAGTGGACCTGACTCAGCGTGGCCTCATGAGCGTGGCCAATCATTCAATGTTGTTTCACCCTGGGCCTGAGGATGAGCAGTGAGGGGTAACAGTGGAGTTGGGGAGCTAAGACTCTTGACAAGGTAGAAAGAGTGAGGCCGAGGCTGCAGTTAGTGGGCAGCTGTTGCAGACCTCAGGGGATTCTGGGTGGGAATAAGGTGGCCTGCGGCCTGCGTTGGAACACCAGGGCAGAGAGCCAAACAGAGCTCCCCAGGCACAGAAGGGCGGTGAGACGCAGCAGGCCTCTCCCCAGGGGCACATCCTTTGCCTCTGGAGAGTCCTAGAGCCAAGGGCGTCAGCGCTACAGGCTGGACACAGGATGCTGTCAGCACCCCCTCACAGCCACCTATTTTTACAACTGTGGCCTGGTGCTCGCCAAGAGAGGCCTACTTTCCAGCTGTCTGAGCCCCACAGAGGGGAAAACATCTCTCTCTCTCAGCACCCCTCGCAACCTTGCTGCCAAGTGGGAAAACCAGGCTGTTTTGCATTTCTACTGCGACTGAATCAGCCAGGAAGAAGAGCGGTGCGAGATGAGAGATATGATCTGCTCCAAAGTGGCTGGCACATTCCAAGAGCGGGACTAACAACCTGCGCCCCCAGAAGGGGAGGGGGCTGGCCCGAGCTGGGGCAGTGGCTGGAGAAGCCTGCGCGGCGGCTGGAGGAAGAGCTAGCCCTGGGGTCACATGCTCCCCTCCAGCCAGTGAGGCGCCACTTTCCCTCAGGGACTTCCTTTCTCATTTCAAACTGGTGTTTGCTTCCTGGCTGGCTCTCACTTGCTAACATCAAGGCAGGCTTAGGGTAGCAGAAAGCTGGGCCGTGACTGTGAGAAAGGGCCGCCTTCTGGATTTTGAGCAGGGCCCGATTGCTGATTTGCCTCCTATTTCTGGTCTAGAGTGGTGAGAGAGAGCTGTCCAGACAGTGCCGGGGGGCCTCTAGCACACACCACAGGGACACAGACGCCCTGGGAGCTGTGGCCTTCAATGCCTGGGTTCTGCAGGGAATGGAGATGGAGGAAGCACAGCCTCCTGAGGTCTGTAGGTAGAGGAGCTGCCCAGAGGCACTGGCTGTCCAGGCCCCCGGACATGGAGGAAGGATGGCTGCTCAGCATGCCCCCCGCACCATCCCTCACAGTGTGCAGCTAGGACAGAGAGGTGAACAGTTTCATCTCTGGCTGTCTCCCGAAAGCCTGCAAAACAGGAAGTGAGCCTGGAAGCAGCAAAGGCTGGTTAGCCAATGTTTTATCAGTATGGAACCTGGTACCCAGGGCAGGCCCTAAATATGGCGCCTCCTTCCCTGGGTGTAGGACCTTCCACAGCTCCCCTTAGTCTCCAAGCTGGATGTCTCACGCTTACCTGGAAGGGCCTGCCTTCTCTCATACTTGGGTTGGAAGATGTCCTCCAAATTGTGCCTTCAGCAAGGCAAGCTAGGAACTCATGGCAGGCCCTGTGAGTTCTGCCCTCTGGTTTGTGAGCTGCTTCATGGGTGGCCGAGCCAAAGAGGAGCAGAGCACAGGTGAGTTAGCCCCTAAATGTGTGTGACCTCTGCATCCATTTAAAGCCTGCAAAGGAAAGCGTCTCAGTGTGCTACAGTCAGAAGGAATCTGTAAAACCACATCACCTTCTGGGATTCGCCTTTAAAAGAAACATAGGTCAGCGTGCAAACAACACAGGCTGGTCGGAGGTCCGCAGCTGCGTCCTAAGGGGAAGATTTTAAGAAAATTAGGAGCAGTTGGTCTGGGAAGCTACTAAGGGGACTGTTAGAGCTACCTTCAAATCATGGGTAGGTTGGCTTGGTTCTAAATGACAGAGCCAGGGCTGGCAGGAGAGGTAACAACTGACCAGTAACTAGGCCTCTGGCCATGGACCAGACCACAGTGGTGGTCCTGCAAGAGTCTGCCACCCGGCGGAATCCCTCGCTGTCTTGGTTGATGTAAGCACATCTCTGATGCTCAGGCAGCAAACAGGCTGCCTAGCGATGTGTTTCTCAGATATCTCTATGATTGATGGACACATGACTGTCAATAAGAGGCCAGGAAGACAGGAAGTCAGGGTTTCCTCAGGCAGTGGTCACCAGAAGCTGGACAGTCCCCCAGGGGCAGTGGCATAGCCAGCTCCTGTGGTGGGCAGATGACTGGGTCAATGCATTATTCTCTACAATGAGAGTTCTCAGAGCCCCAGATTAGCCTAGGATGTTTCTGTGCCTCCTGGGAAATGTTTAGACTTTTCCTTTGCCTATAAAAACAGAAAAGTCAGTTAAAGGGAAGCAGTGCAAACAATGAATGAGTTCTCTGGGTTACTTTCAGTATCTTAGTTTTAGTTGCTTTTGTGTTGCTTTTTAATTTTAGATTTCAGAAAAATCTCTTTTATCTTTATCACACACCATTATATTATTGATATGGTGAACGCTCAGTGTAGTACAAGTAATGGAAAAAAGTGAGGCATGGCAGTGCACACCTGTAATCCCTGTACCCTGTGAGGCTGAGGCAAGAGGAGCCCAAGTTTGAGGAGCCCAACCTGGGCAAGGTAGCCTAGGCCTGTCTCAAACTAGAAGATAAAGGAGGTGTGCAGTGAAAATGAAGCCCAGTGCGGAGAGCTTGGATTCAATCCTCAGTACCTCCAAAATAGACAGATAAATAAAAAATAAACAAACAAACAAACTAGAATGGTTCTGGAGGGATGAATGTGTACACACAATAAAGCTGAAATTCAAATAAATAAAAAAGGAAAAAAGAAAAAAAAAATGAAGACTTACCTTAATACTAGAAATTACTTTTGTTGTAACCACAATAATTAAGGCCAGTGAAAGAATAGACAAACATTTAAAAGAAGAAAGAGTTCTAGACTTGGAAAAAAAAAAAATTCAAGCTTCAGAAGCTTCTAAGTGAACCCTAAAAATACTGGGGAAAAGCACAGGTGAGCACGGAGGTCACCTTTGGAGGAGAGGCTTTCTTGCAAATCAGCATCTGAGATGAAAGACCCTGAACTATGGCACCAGCACCCCAGTGTGTTGCTCCCAAACAACCAACACCTGAGGAGGCATCTGGCAAAACCAGGGAGTTAAGGACAATCTTCAGTGCAACGTGAAAAAGGATAAACATGATATCTAAGATGCTCAGAAGGACAAGCGGACTGTGTCTGAGAAAATGAACCAGGATGGAACATGGGCGTTGAAGCAACAGAGCATGACCCAGCCTGAGCCCGAGCACAGGGGAGCCACGAGGGGCAAGTTTTGGCACGTCTAATGGATGGTGTTTTATTATTTCATTTATTTTAAGACATGGCTTCACTATGCACCTTGGGGTGGCCTTGAACTCACTTCGTAGCTCAGGCTGGTCCCAAGCCCATGGTGGTCCTCTTGCCTCAGTCTGCTGAGTGGTGGGACCACACCCGGCTGGATGATGTTCGATGATGCATTTTTGCTGGATGCAAACATTTAGCGTTCGCATCCGTTGGAGGAAGCAGGCATGCATGTGACACATTTGTGTCCTAACACGTAAGTGTGCGTTGGTGCAACCTTTGGGAACCATCTTTGAAAATATTCAGGCTCTTTGGTAAAGTCCAGATAAGGCAATTTTTATAAAGAAATCCTGAGGGCTGTGCATCGGTCTAGCCTGGAGAACAGGCGCCACATATTGCTGTGCGTGTGACTAGAGTAAGGCGTTAACTCCACTGAACACATCCACAGGAAGTAGCTCACTGTGGCCACTCTAAAGGCTGTGGAAGAATCTTAATCACATAGCAACATGTGCATGGCTCATGGTGTGTATTTCTGTCACCAGTACTGGGATAAGTGTTGGTTATTTATTTTGCTCCATTGTCTTCATGGCACGGGTTTTGAGTATAGCTGAGGCTTGGGTAGAAAGGGTAAAGCCCAGGAGCAGAACTGGGCTCCAGCATGCACTAGTGTCCCGGATGGGCTTGGTGGCTTCACCCCAGGGCACTCAGGGCTCACTTCTCCAGAACCAAGGCCTCCTGGATGGCTCCGCAGGCAGCCAGGCTGAGGCTGGAATGGCCCATGGGGTGGAAGGAGATGCCTGCCAGGTGTGCAGGGGAGCCGCTGGCAGCACACCTAGAGTAGCTCCCATCGCCCTGCTTCCCTTCCCTCTGCTTCAGGTCGGGGACATGTGCAGGGGACAGCTGCGAGTGGGGCTCCTCTGGGTTACGGTCCCGCCTCCAGTGCCCTGGAGCACAAATTCAGGAAGCAGGGCCCTTGGGGGTTGCTCCTTCGGTAACTGCTTGTTTCCCTCCCTGTCCTGGTCCTGCTTCCTCCTCCCTGCCACCTGCTTCCCTCTCTCTCTCCTTAGCTCTTCCCCGCTTCTCTCTCCTCCCTTCATTCTTCCGTCCTCAGGCCCCGGCCTCTGGTCCTTCTCCTCTCCCTCCCTCTCCCCCCTGAACTTCCTCTTCCCAGTCTCCTAGGCCTGAAGCTGGACATGATCTGAAGGAAGAGAGAGCCTCTGTGAAGGGAGTAAAGGCACAGAAGAATTTAAGTACAGGATTTTTTCTATTTTTTATTAGTTTTAATGAGAAATAGCACTGAGACAGTTTCACAAGAGGTTAGTAGGACAGTTATAATAGTACGTTGCATATTGTTGCCTTCATAGTAGTTATTCAGAGTACAAGATGCAGACATGTATCTTATCTAAACAATATTAGTACAAATCTTTCTTCTTATCAAACTAAGAGAAAGTAGCTACATATCTATCCTATTTTATATACGTATATTTCATTACAAGATGGTCCTTCATTAATATCTGCCTTTTTTGTTTTGTTTTGTGAGGTGAACGCAGGTTGTTGTGTAACATACACATACACACACACACGCATACACATGTGCACACCCATGCATGCACACCCTCCATGTGCCCCCTCACCCCCACATGCATGCACACACCCACGCACACACCCACACATGGGTGTACATGCACACACATGTGCACAATCACACCTGTGGCCTCACACCCCACACGGGCATGCATACACCCACACATGTGCACACACACATACACACCTATGCATGCACACTCACACAGATGTACTGCTACTGCTGCACAATGAAATTGGCCTCATTTTCTTAGTAGTCTAGAGTATAAAGAAATCAATAATGTAATTTCTACAAATGAATTCAAAAATAATACTAGGAAACTAGAATGTGATACAGTGAGTGAAAAATGAACTGTTTAATAAATGATACTAAGAGAACCAGCTATTTGTAGATAAAATAAATAAAACATTCTGTAGCTGACATTAATGCTCAACATTTTGCTCTTGAATTAAAACCTAATCCTTTGGTATAAATTATTTTATTTTTGTTTTTGCCTACTCTTAAAAAATTACTTATTTTAATTTGCATTCATAGCTGCAGTACATAAGGATTGCACTCCTGTGGGAGTCCCTGTGTGTACACAATGTATCTCAATTCTTTTTACCTGCCCTTCCCCTCTCCTCCCTCTCTCTTCCCTTCTTCTCTCAGTCCCTCCTTTCCATTGGCAGAAAATCTCTGCCTTCAACACCAAACTTTAAATACATCATAGAAAGCAAAACTCACAGTGGGGCTGAAATTTTAACTAAGTAAATGAGTATCTGCCACATAAACCACAGCAAAAGAAAGTCGTGCAAGGTCTGTGAACAAGAACGAGTCTGGGAGCCAGGGAGAGAGCTCTGCGGCACAAGCGCCTGACTGGCAAGCGCAAGGTCCTGGAGTTTGAATCCCGGTCCTGCAAAAAGAAAGAAGGCTGAGTTTGAGCTGTCTATAAACAGAGGCAAATTCCCTTTAGAATGATGAACTGAGCTCTTAATAGGTAATTCAGACAGGGAACTGGAAATGGCAACTAACTGCAATACCGTTGCCCTAAGTACTGACTGAGACGCTGCGTGCTTCCCACGTTGGCTGCCTGGAGAAGGGAGTCTGCATCCTTTGGCTTCCTCCTTACAATGGTGAAGGCGATCCGGCCCTGCCCGTGGCCGGCCACATCCTCCTGCGGGCCGGCAGGAATTTAGAAGAGAGACGCAGAAAAAAAAAAAAAAAAAAAAAAAAAAAAAAAACTTCCTGGAAAGTCGAGCTTATCTGTACAGCAGAATTCTATTCCACACCGAGAACATGCTTATAACTTGTGTACGTAAAATGATACGCATGCCCAGTGTGTGAAATTCTGGCAGGAGATACAGCCGACTCCCGGGTGGCCGGTCACACTGAGAATGGCGGCCAGGCGTCAATGGGTAATTCACTTTTGTACATGATGCTTCTTTGTTTAGAAGGTACCAGTATTTATGAAGCTTTTACTGAATTAAAATGATTTGAAGCATAAAAGACTGAAGATACGCGTACGCAATATTATCTCTTGGGAGCAAAACTGTCAGTGAATTTCACTTTGTTCCTTTTAAAGGCATTTTCTGAAATTTCCACAATGTTTGTCTATCACATTTGTAATAACGATGACAATAATAATGTAATAACCATCATAATACATCAATTTTTTTGAGCTATTTTGCTGACAGCTTAAAAAACTCTTCCCAACTTAGTTTGAGGTCACCTTCAGTACATAACCACCCCAGCGCCACCTCTTAGATAGACACATCTAGTACTGCATTTGGGAGGGGTGGCAGGTTTGTTGCAAAATTAGATAAGTCCCTAAACTTTGCAGCAGTAGAAAAGAGGTCCCAGGATTCACTAAACCAAGACTGGTAGGGAGCGTTCTGGTAAACATTTCATGCAGCTACCCATGGCCCAGCGCTGGTTACCCAGTGAGCCCCAAAGATTCAACTGGTTGGCTTTCGTGAATATTTAACACCCATTAAATTAGCTGCTTTCAGGGACTGAATCTTTCAGATGAAGAGGATTTATTGTTTTAATCTCTTACTACTTTCCACAGTGCAACAATTCGGATTAGAAGTCTTCCTGGGCTATAGTGTCTTCTTCCTTGTCTTCTGAAACAGAACACACAAGATAAAGTCTTCATTT
>PVJA010016051.1:19507-44315 GCA_004027025.1 Myocastor coypus
CCTACCTCCCTTCCTCCCTCCTTCCCTCCCTCCTTCCCTCCCTCCCTCCCTCCCTCCCTTTTCTTTGAAAAACTGCTTTCTAGTTTCCAGCAGTGTTTGAAGGGCCAGCTTCAAGTCTGGGAGGAGGTCAGAGGTACAGCAGAGAACAGTTTTGTTTCTTGGTATGCTGTGGCCTCTATGAAAGCAAAGAGTTTGCCACAGGGCTTGTGCTGCTGAGTGGCTGCCAGCAGGTGCAATGGGCATGTGACTAATCTTGCGTTAAGGCAGAAGGATCCACAGGGAGACTCAGTGGTTTTATACACAGTAATTTCCCAAGTTGTAGCAAGTGGTTAGTAATAAACTCAGTAAGCCACAGTCTAAGTAAGTCGAGAGAGAGAGAGGGGGGGGAGAGAGAGAGAGAGAGAGAGAGAGAGAGAGAGAGAGAGAGAGAGAGAGCTGAGGAAGGGCCTGGTCGGGTCAGCAGGAAGAAGGGAAGGGAATTGGAAAGTGTGAGCAGCCGGCTCCAGTCTCCCAGGTAAAGGGCTTGTCTTCCTGTGCAGCCCTGCTCTTTCCTATTCTTCCCACCGCCACCTCAGGCCAGGCCTCACAGGGAGGTCACTCGGTCACTCACAACCTAATGCAAGCTTCTTGAGTCTAAGAAGTTACACCTCATGAGAGTTACTACAAAGCTGGGGTGGCGGGGGTGCCCAGGTCTAATGAAAGCACAAAGGACGTCCATCCAAAGTCCTTCTAGAAGGAGAGCTCTCTCCGAGAAAGCAGGGGACCTGTGCCATTACTCCTGTGCTGCATCTGCACGACGTGGCTCAGTGGAATGCCAGAGGAAGGTGCCTGGGAGCTGCGCTGTCATCCCTGGCTTACCTGTGACTTGGTGCTCCCCTAGGAAGGGGTGGTGAGGAAGGAAACCCTCAGGGTAAGGCCTGAGGGTCGGGGGAACACAGGGACAACTGGGGAGCTCAACCTTGTCCCGTCTGAAGTCTGGCCTCCCCGGAAGTGGAACGAGTGCTCAAGGAGTACTTAGTTATTTGGGGAGGCGGAGGACTGTGGAGCATGGCATTGTCTGTCCTCAAAGGCCCAATCCCGAGTGAAGGAACTGGATAAACCCAACTGCTCCCTTTTGGGGGCATAACTCAGTCTAGGGGCCAGTGCTGCAACTAGAGATTAGCAGCACCCACAGTTTTGGGAGGCCACTGTGAAGATACCCAGACTCTTGTGATACGAGTCCTGGCTACAGCCTTAACAATCAATTCTGTTATTTTATTGACACAGCAGTGGAGGTCCAGAGAGGTGGAGGCACTTATCCAAGGTCACACAGCTACTCCCAAGCCCTGGGCTTCGATTCATAAGCCCGGTGCCTCCTTCACAGGCTTTCTCAGAGTGGGGTTCTCCTGCACTGCTGAATAACTGGGTAATCAAGGGCAATGGTGAAGAGTTAGATGCAGATGCTTGGGTCCTAGCCCAGACCTCAGAGCCGCTGGAAGTGGTCCTCGAAATCTGCATTTTCCATGTAGGGAGTCTTAAGTACCCTTACTTTATTTCAATATCACCTTGAAGTGTTGGAATCTACATCAAGGCAGTTTCAAATGTTCTAAGCTGATGTAGGCAGAATAGCTACGCCCAATAGCTGGCTGTGGGGTGGGTGGGTCTCTGAGTCGGGTCTCTCCCAGCTTATCCTGCCATGCCCACAGCCCTCTGAGACATCTCCCTCCATACACATGGCCTGGACTAAGAGCAGGTGGCTCTGATATAGAGCTAAACCCACCCTCTTCCTAATCAGCCAGAAAGGGTCCAGCAACCCTGAGATACATGTAGTTGTGCTTTTTGGATCAGCCTCTTGGGAATGTCACTATGGTACAGGAACATGTGAAGGACAGGTTAACTCCTTGCCATGCCCACAAAGGGCACATGAGTTTGCTGGATATTTCTGTACGGAATGAGAAAACCTCTGGGCCCTGCTGGGTTCCACCATGACTTGACCTGTGGAGAGGGTTTTTCTCCTGGGTACAACACACCTGCCTGCTGTCATAGCAAGTCCTCACCTGACTGCGGAAGGCCAGGCAGAGTGTTGGCATCTACAGCTCTCTCCTGCTCCTGGGCCCAAGCAGCTCAAAACCAGACAGAGTTGGACCTCAGGGAGGGTCTCAGAGGGGCACCACTCAAGACAATTCTCATCTTGAACAGAACTGCAGAGGCATCCTTCAGCCAGCCAGTTTACTAATTTTAAAGGGAATCCTTTGGCCCAAGGAGGAGTTGGATAGGGCTACTATTTTCATTTCCTGAAGGTGATGATGGGAAAGAAAACCAGAGATCCTAAGGGAATGAGGGCCTGCATTGCTATCACATAATTCGGGGCCTCTCAGTTGAAAGGTGCTCAAATGTTGTTTGACAAGCACACAAGTCACTCTGGCTGGCCACTCTGTGGGTGTGGCCAGTGGGGCTCAGATGCTTCTTGCTGGACAACTTTTGTGAGCAAGCCCCTTTGGCGAATGGACACACAGAGGCGAGGATGTGGACCACAGATTTCTGGCCTCAGCCTTAAAGCCTGGTGGGTGACTCAGAGGACTTTGGTTTGTCAGGAGTGGTTTGTGTTCATCAAACCCACAAGATTCAAAAGTGGAACTAAGAGGCCAAGCCAGCCATGACTTCAGTGAGAAACGAATTCATTATCTGAGTCCGCAGCCTCCACACCTTTCCTCTCTGGAGACTGGAAGGGAATCAGACGGTTACCTGGTGAGCACAGAGCCAGACCCAGGGGCAGTAACAGGGCTCTGGCCACGCAGGGACAGCCTGGAATGTTGGTAGCCATTAGAGATCAGGAGGCCTGCATGGCTGGGACCCCAGAAGTCCTAAGAGCATGGCCTGCAGAGGCCTTGCTGGGTCGCCTGTTCCTCATTTCTGGATGGACAGGTACCTCAGACTTCCAGACTCCAAATCTTCTTGTCACTAATCCATTCTTTTCCTAATCAGTCAACACTCTGTGGTTGAAATATTGCCACTGTGGTCATTAGCAGTCAGATTCTATGGGCCTAGCATCCTACTCTGCCTGTCGATGCCTGTGCACAGTGCGGAGGCCCTGTGTGGAGCTTTCCTGTCAATAGCAGAGGAAAGCTGGGCTTCCCTCATGGCTGGCCTTATGCCCACAGCTGCCCACAAGAACTAACTGAGCAGCTACAGCAAGGGGTCCAGACAGGAAAATGAAGGCAGGGATCTTTGTTGAGCCTTTCATCCTGACAGACTCAGTCCCCACGGTATGTGGTTTGAAGAGCTCATGGTATTAGTTAGCTATCATGGCTGCCATCTTGAGAAGATTCTAGAAAGGATGGGTATCAGGTGCAACTCTGACCCAGCCTCTTGGAGATTGTAGTAGTCCATTTTTCATCCCAGGGACAAAATAGCCATCCACAGCTTGAAGGAAGCAAGATTCATTTTGGCTCACGATTGCAGGCCATGAATTGGCTGGATCCAAGGCAGTTCCATCATGGTGGAAAGGAGAGGTGGGAAAATGCCCACTCACCTCACGGGAGCTGGAAAGCAGGGGCAAAGGAAACAGAGGCCAAGAAAAATTATACCCTCATAGTCACAGCCCTAGCGACCCACTCCAGCTAGGTGGGCTCCTCATAGCCCGTTTATCTTGAGTTCATCAGTGGGCTATGAAGTTAACATTACCGATACCTAAGTCTTGAGGGGATGCTTAATACCTAAACCATAACAGGGGTCATTTTCTCTCCATTTCCACATCCCTCAAGGGAACTATCTGGCCTGCCTGAGGTGGCTTCGGTTTAGGAGCAGAAAAGTTTCAGCCAATGAGATCCGGTGTGCAGCAGCAGGCACTGCTCAGAAGTCTCAGACATAATCTGAGAACCTGCAGAGTAGCAGATAGGTTAGTGCTTTTGAGGCGCTCGGTATTTGCGCATGGACAATAATGACTGAATTCGGGAACGCTTCGTGCACTTCTTTTTAGAAAGAAAGTAAGCAAAGTTGGGAGACAGTTGCTTTGCTCCTCATGTTGCATTTGAGCAGTGGCTGCTGGGTAGGTGACAGGAGACCTGGCCCTTTGGTTGTGATGTCCCTACTGTGGCAATTGGATACAAAGAGGAGAGCAGGAGTGGAGGAAAGAAATAAGGGCAAACATTAGAAATCCCAGAAAACAGCAAAAGGGTTTTAAGAAATTGGAGAAGCAGCCAACCCGCATGGACTCAGAGTTCACTCTTGTCTTGGGCCTTTGTAGTGGTCCCCTGGCCTGAGCCCCAGGAAGTCTTAATATTTCCTTTCTCCTCCCCTTTCATTGCCGTTGGTGACATAACTCATCAGCAGCCTGAGTGCAGGACAACTTTCCCTAGCCCCAGTGCCCTTCACAGTGCAAGCTTATTTCTCTTGTAGGCTTCGCTATCAGACTGTTTGGGAAACAGAGTCTGATTCATTCGCCATGCTGGGCCCTGGCTACCTGCGGCTGTGGAAGTGCAGCGAGGCTGACCTGAGGGGTACTGTTTAGAACAATATATATGTACCAGTTTCAAAGATAATAGCAATGAAGAATGCAAAATAGTTACTCAATAATGATTTTGGCTAAATTGGGCTGGATATATTATTAATTTCCCCCATTCCTTTGTCCATTGTTTGTACAACTCCTTGGAAATTTTAAGTGATGTACATATCTTTTATTGTATTGTCTAGTCCCTGTGTCAAAGAATTTATAGACCACATTAGACATAAAGCACTGTGCTTATAAAATGGGCCCTGGGTTTGCAGGAGAGCTTGTGTTCTCAAACCACCATTTATAGCCACCATCAAAGAAGGCAGCATAGACACCTTGTTGTGGGAATCAGGAGTGAAAACAACAAGGTTCGCTAACTAGATAAACTGATCTGAAAGGACAGGAATGGTTCAGACAACCTTGGTGAGGCTTTCTGTCTCTCTGGTGACATCTTGCCTATAGCAGCGTCCTTGGCAGTGGGGGATGTGTCTTCCTGAGAGAACTTTCAGCAAATTCTTCAAGAACTTGAAGCTTCATCTACAAATTGGGGCTGTCCTGAGGCTTCTCTTAGGGTGCAGTGCGGAGTCCCGGGGAGCGTTCGTGCTTACCTCGGTGACTGACTCGGTCGGTGCTCACGACCTGTGGAAAACAAAGGTGAAAGAACAGAAAGAAGTCTTGTGGGCCATCTAAGCCAATACTCAGCTGAATTCTAGAATGTTCTCCCATTGCAGGGATCTCCAGCCACCGCTTGCTTGCTGCCACTGGGGGAAAACTTGCTTTCTCACAGGATAGACCTTTTGTTTTTCCGTTTTGATTAACTTTTATTAAAATTTTTAAGTTTTAGAATTGAAAGTTTAAAGTTTAAATGTTTCTTTTATTGTAAACATAAAGCTTGACATGTGAGCCCTCTTGATGCGTATAATCAAGTGGCATCAGGCACGCTCACGTTGTTGTGCAGTCGGCACCAAGAGCGACCTCAGGAAACTTTCCTTATCCCAAACTCAAACTCAGAACCCACTAAAAAGTTACTCACCTCCCCCCAGCCCGCTCCTCTCAGCTCCTGGAGACCACAGTTCTATCCCTTGGACTCTGTAAAGTAGCTCTTGTAAATGGAGTCCTACAATAGGGACCCCTTTGTCACTTAGCATGTGTCACAGTTACTTTTCTGTAGATGCTGGAACAAAATACGTGACCCTCAAAATTAAGGAAAGATGGCCAAGGACATAGCTCAGCAGTCTAAGGCAAGTGCAAGAACCCAGGTTCAATCCCTGGTACCACATGCCATTCTGGACTGGAGAATATGGTGCCAGCTACCAAAACTGGGCATGATGGCACATGCCTGCAATCCCAGGGCTGGGGGATCCTGAGGCAGGAGGCTTACTATGATTCTGAGCTGTTGGCAAGAGCCTGTACCAAATAAATAAATAAATAAATAAATAAATAAATAAATAAATAAATAAATAGTTTTTAAAGATTAGAAAAAAGGAAGGAAGGAATGGTTTATTTAGCTCATACTTAGTGGAGGTTTCTGTCCATACTCAGCTGGCAGAGCGGCACATGGCAGAGGGCAGCAGCTCATGGCAGCAGAAGGCATCAAAGAGCAAAGGGAGGAGCAGTGGCTGAGGCCCCTAGCAAGCCTCTCACCCTCCCTTACATTGTATCCAGGCTGTCCACCCCAGGGCGGGTGTAGCATTCACACCCGTAATCCCCAAATTGGATCATGAATTAATCACAGAGTCTAGAAGCCTTCCTCAATGACTGCATGAGGCTTTGGGGGGACAAAGTAGGCACAAGCCATAACAGCAGGTCTCCAGGGTTCTTCCCTGTTATAATGTGTCTGAATTTCCTTCCTTTTTAAGGCTGAATAATCTGTTGTCGGCTGTACATACCATATGTCGCTTATCCATTCATCCTTCGACAGAGCCTTGGGTTTCCATGGCTCCCAGCTACGGTCCCTACACACCGTGTGCTCAAGTCTCTTCTGTGATTTACACCCACACCTTGGCTCTGGCCTCGGGACCACACCGCGCCTCAGTAGCCCCCTTCTGGGGATTTGCTAGGCGGGAAGACAGAATCGGAAGTCTCACACCTGAGAATTCGAGGACCAAGACTAAGAAGCTCCACCAACCATTTCATAATGTCCAGACCATTTGCCATTTTGGCTTCAGGCCCTTTGACTCTCTGGGGTCTTCTTGAAAAAGAGCCTACACTGGGCTGAGCTGGACCCAAGGTCTGGGATGACAATCTTTCTTGTCTTGGTGTCTCACCAGCTCAGCTTAGCAACGCATCCTCCTTTTGGGGGCCGTGTGTCATTGATGCCTTCGCTGAATGCTTTTTATCAAGGACAGGCAATTCAGTGCACTAGTTTGACTTCTGGACCCAGCCCTCCTAGGTCAGGCTCCGAGTTTTGCCACTTTCTGTACACCATGGTGCACGTTTCTTAGCTGCTTGGGGCCTCAGCTTCCTTATCTATAAAACAAGGATCACAGTGGCACCTGCTCTTGGGTTGTTGAGAGGATTAAATGAATTGGCTCATGTAGAACAGGAGAAGAGTGCCTGGCACTGAACTGAGTGGCCGTGTCTCTGTGCAGGGCACTGTACCAGCAGCCAGCAGCCAGCAGCCAGGTGACCAGCCAAGGGCTGGGTGCAGGCTGCGCTCTGGCACAATGGTCAGACCAATAAGCCACTGTACAACAAGTAGGATTTATTCACCACCAACCTATAATTAAAAGAGATGTCTTTATGGAGAAACAGACCTCAGCCTATTGCACTGTGGCTTGAAAAGTACCGCGATAGAAGAATTACAGGGACAGGGACACCCAAGTGGAGCGTCCGATGCTCCCCCGCTTGTCACTCATTCATTTTTTTTTTTAAAAATAAGTACTTTATACATTTCTACCACACATAGATTCTGGGGTCTATCAGTGAATAAGGCAAAGCTCTTTTTCCTGAGAGGCTTACATTTTATTGGAGGGAAAAGACAATGGATAATAAATATGGAAAGCACAGTGAATAATCTAATTATATTGAGTACTAGAAGGTAATATTTTGGAGATAGGTCCAGCTTTCTGCTTCTCCTGGGTTCCCTCCTCCTCTTCTTTTTTTCCCCCCCTCCAGCAGTAGGCATTGAACTCAGGACTTGGGAATTTTGCACAGATTACAAGTCTAGCTAGTTCTTTGTTCGTTTTAACTTTGAGACAGAGTCTCTTGGGGCCTCTTAGTTGCCCAGAAAGTGCTTGAACTTGAAATCCTCTTCCCTTCCCTTCCCAGAGTGCTGGGGTTAAAGACATGGGCTACTGTACCCTGATGAGTAGACAGGACGACTCCTATGAATGACAATGTCAGGGTTTTGCCTTAGGTTTGCCAAAGCAAACCTGTTCAGGATGGCTGTTCTGTGAAGAGCACAACTAAGTGGGAACTGGAAAAATGAGTAGCAGCTACCCGGAGAAGTATTCTGGGGCAAGCGAACTCTCATCAAGAAGCAAATTCCCCTAGCATTGTGTCTTTTAAGAGGTTAATAATCTGCATTCCCAGACTTTTTCCAGGAGTTGATAAAATCAAAAAGTGCAGTTACTTGGTTGAGGACAGAGTCCAGCGTCACACCTCCCGCCCTGCTGACAGCATTGCCATTGGCCAGCTCTCCGGGGAAGGTCTATCCTGTCTCATACACTATTGCATGGCCCGAGCTTTCTGTCTTACTCTTTAGTAACAGTGCTATTGAATAAATGAGATAAGATTGGTGAAAGTGCTTGAAAGTTATGGAGCGTTACGGAAGTTGCCGCTGCTTAGTTCGGCCTGAGTTCTCACTGCTAGGGGCAGAAAGACATGTGATGAGTAAGTGTGCAGGTGGCCACCACTAATACTAAGGTGATCAAAAGGGCACAGGGGGCTGGGGCCTAACAGCGCAGTGGCCTGAGCGCCTATCTGGCAAGCATAAGGTCCTGAGTTCAAGCTCTAGTGGGGCATGCCATGCCTTGCCCCCAAACCAGGTGCAGCGACACACACCTGTAATCCCAGCCCTGGGGAGGCTGAGACAGGGGGATCACTATGAGTCCAAACTGCATAGCAAGACCCTGTATAATCAATCAACCAAAATAAAAGGGTGGAGGGATGCCCCACAAACATGAAAGAGGGTACTCTGATTACCACATGTCTCAATGAAGGGCGAGATGGTAAGATCTCATGCCTGGGCAGGTGCTACAGCCTCTCTGGTGAAAAAGAACCATCCTTTACCCACAGAAGTACCTGGGAAACTGCTAATGTGCTAACTTTTATGGCCCTGAACAACTGGTGACAATCTGACTACATCGACCCACCAAATTATATCTATGAAGTATAGCAAGGTATGTTCATATCTTGATTTTATATACTTACCAAAAACTTTTCATTTGGGGACATAAAAAATGGACACTTCAATAATAGACTTAACTGCTGACTGAGCTTTTAGGTGAACATAAGTGGTAAGTTCCAGCTGTGTACGAAGTGCTACGTTATTATGGCCCTGATTCCACAAGGCTGAGTCCCCTGAGCAATAGCTTCTCTTCCTCGGGACCACCTCCTCCTTCACCCCCACCCTGGCCCTGAAGACGAAGTCCTTTTTGCCTTTCCTGCACCAAATTGGAAACCTCAATCAGCTCCTTACGTTTTTGAACCTGACCCTCAAATCCCACCCTTAGCACAAACCTGTGTGACCCCAGCTCCTCCCCTTTGCCTAAGTTCAGAGGGTCCCGCCCCCTTCCTGCCATCTTCTCTGTATCCTCATTATCCATATAGGCCTTTCTTTCTTTCTTTCTTTCTTTCTTTCTTTCTTTCTTTCTTTCTTTCTTTCTCTCTCTCTCTCTCTCTCTCTCTTTCTTGCTTTCTTGCTTTCTTTCTTCCTTTCTTTCTTTCCTTTCTTCTCCTTAACCTCTCTGCTGTGCCAAAAAAACAAAACAAAACCAAAAATAACAACAACAACAACAACAAAAATAACAATAAGCATGCTATGAAAAACGCCCACCTCGGGAGCTGGCCACCACTCATTAAACACCAAAAGGGACATTTGTATTTAAAAGTACACATACCTATAAAAATATACATATATGCATATGCCTGACTGTGTATCTTACTAAGATGTGAATTACTCAATGTGTTATTCTTATTGTTATTTATTTATTTATTCATTCTTGTTTCAGAACCTTTGTTTATTCACTCATTTTTATGGCCAACTCAGCCCACCCTGAGGGCAGGGCTGGCGCAGCATGTGGTGCCAGGGATCGAACCACAGTCCCTGAAGCTGCCCAAGCTTCCCCAAGCAGACGCTTTAAACCACTGAGCCATCCCGCCGGGCCCTATTATTATTATTTTATCTATGTACTTTTTTTTTTGTTTGTTTGTTTTGTGGGACCAGGGACTGAACTCAGGCCCTTGTACTTGCCAGGCAAGCACTTACTCTACTGAACTATTTCCCCAGCCCCCAAATTACTCAATGTATTAACACCAATATTACACATAATACCTGCATAATGGCGCCAACATACATCAGATGCCTTATGTACTTTCTCTTTGTTTGTGCAACGGAAAAATCCATGTGCTCATTTTGTAATTGAGAGTCTGGGCTCGAGTGATCTGTGACTTTTCCGAAGGCCCACACTTGGACGAGCAGGGTTATGTTAGCCGTGCTGACCTCCAAGCTCACCTTTTCTACCATGCTCTGTGTCCTCCTCGGCCCATTCAACAGCTGTTGATTGTATTTTCTCTCTGAAACACAGAGCCATTTCTGTGCCTGTGGCTGCGCGTTGACTTCTAGCCCGTGTGCCACAGCGAGTGTGTGCCTCGAGGAATCTCCTGGGCACAGTGAGGGTACCTTCGCAGCTAGTACCCAGGTAGAACCAAAAACACAACCAGGGGGCCCAGCTGGTCTTTTGTGTCTCTGTTGCCATAAAGTAATTTCTGCCCTGATTTCTAAGACTATCAATTTGCTATGTTTTCATTTTTGAACTTTATGTTAAAAGACCCATATGCTGCCCGCTAACTGGCATCTGGCTTCTTTTGCCTAGCGTCAGCTCTGTGCTCTCTGGCCAGCATTCCAAAGCATGAGCACAGCTTGTTGGTCCGTCCCGTTACTAATGGACATACAGGTTATCTCCAGTTTGGGGACTGTTGTGACTTACACCGACATGTGCAATTTTTTGGTATACTTCTTTTGGTACACAAAGTATGCATTGTTGCTAGGTGTATATCAGGAACAAAATTGCTGGGTTATAGGTTATATGTATGCTCAGGTTTGTATGGTTTAAATATGAAGTGTTTCCCAAAACTCACGTATTGAGGGTGTGAGCTCCCGTGCCCCAGTGTTCAGAGGTGGGCCCTGGAGAGGTGGTTGGATCTTGAGGGTGGGGGTCCATTGATGAAGCCATAGCTGGAGGAGGGGTGAGAAGTCTGGTCCAGGTGCAGGAAGTAGCTCACTGCGGGCACAACTTCCAGGGCCTATCCTGTGCCGGCCTTTGCTTCCTCCTCCCGTCCCTCTTTCCCCTCCCCTCCCCACTCCTCCTCCCCTCTCCCTCCCACTCCCCTCTCTCTTTTCTTTCCCTTTCTCATCCCCTCCCCTCCTTCCTCTCCCCTCCTGTCTCTCTCTTCCTTATCCATCCCCTCTCCTTTCCCTTCCTTTCCCCTCTTCTCCCTCTTCCCGCTCCTCTCCATCTCCCTTCCTCCCCACCTCTCCTCATTCCTCTTTCCCTTCCCTCCCCCTTCTCCTCTTCTCCCTCCCTTTCGTTCTTTTTACACCTTACTCTCTGGCTGCCATGAAATGAGGAGCTTTTCTCCACTACCCTCTTCCAGCACAAGGTTTCTGCCTCACCCTGGGCCTATAAACAATGGAACCGCCTCACCTTGGTGGACCAAAACCACTGAATCTGTGAGCAAAGATAAAGTTTCCTCCTTAAAGTTGTTTAGTCATGGTGATAAAAGATGATTCTACACTTGATTTTCAGCTTTCTAAATTGTTTGCACGAGCCAGTCTAGCTTTAGAATATCAGACTAAAACTCTTCTAGTTATGTTCTTCAAATGTCCTGATTTTTCATAAATTCTCTTGTATAGGCAGAGTTCTAGAAAAACATTGCTGGCTAGCATTTGGCTATACAGACAAACTTTGTGGACTGCTAGAGTTGGAATGAATTAAGGAGGTTGTACTTATTATAGCAAGTGGGGCACTCGTAACTAGCAAAGGATAATTAGAGCTTTTTGAGGTGTGTGTGTGTGTGTGTGTGTGTGTGTGTGTGTGTGTGTCCACGTGCTGCATGCGTGTAGCTTTTATTTAAGGAAATGTTATAGTCCAGTTCATTCCAGCACTGTTAGGCTGGGGCTTAGATGTCAGCTTCCCATGTAGCAATATCAGAGCTGAGGATCTCTCCCTGGAGCCCAGGGGGAGGGGAGATTGGTCATTCCCTGAAAACCCTCCCAGGGCTCTTCCCTGCCACCTCCATTTCTGAAGGGACTGTGCAGACCCATGACCAACAGTCGTCTTTGTGGACCCTTTCTCCACTGCTTCTGAGGGCTTCCAGGGCTGACACAGACCTTGCTTTGTTAGGTGGTCACCAGAACACCTTGGCTGGTCTTTGTCTTACAAATCCACAGCTTCCCTCCAGCAGAAAGTGAGATCAGACTTGAGGAGAGGACAGCAGAGATGCTGCGTATCATGGTCAGAGAAACGGACAGGCAACATGGTCACTCACATGGGGGGTATTCCAGATCCCACACAGCTGCTCCTCCCCAGTGCGAATCTTAGAAGCAGCCAGTATTTACTGGCTTAATCCTGGGTCTGTCTCCCGAGCACATGATTTCAGTATTTGAGCTCCACCACTTCCACGCTGCTGTAGAGCACATCTCCTCTGCAGTTCAAGGCACTGGAAGTAGGAGGCCCGTGCTGCTGGAGTGGTGACCCACCAAGTCTCTCCTTCATGATCTGTGTGGCTTCCTGTCCAGCCGCCCAGAGAGCCTGGCCAACGTGGCCGTGTGCTAATGTGCTGTCAGGCGACTTTGGCAGAGTTCAGAGTGGGGAATGCATGACTCATGCCTTTTACAGAGTGGGCACCTGAGCTTTACTAATGACAGCAATAAAGGTGCCTTATCAGCCTCAGAGTTTATTTCAGAGGTGAGAGAGTAAAAGAGTTTGGGACATACACATGGGGCAAAGGCCACGAGCTCAATGCCTAATATTGCAAAAGAGAAAAAAAAAATGATCAAGTCCAGCTTCTTCTTGCTTGTCCCTTTGGTACCATGAATAAAGGAGAAAGATCAACAGTCAAACGGTCATATCAGTGGCTGTTACGTTTTTAAACTGCAATTGAACATAAAATACCTTCAAAATAACAGTGGATATGAGTGTAACTTACAGTGAATAACAGTGTATCTAGCTGTCTAATAAAAAAGCAGTTATTATCTTTGAAGTCCTACTGTATACCTCCCTGAATCATATCTCCTCTTTTGTAGGTTCTCAATACTTCCATGAAGAATCCAACACTTTAATTTTATCATTTCTTGGTGGCGCATACCTGTAATCCCAGCACTTGGGAGGCTGAGGCAGGAGGATGATGTGAGTTTGAGACCAGCCTGGACTACAACAGTGAGCGCAAGGCCAGCCTGAACTGCATAGTGAGACCCTGTCTCAAAAACACAAAAAATAAAATAATTTTGTCATTCCTTTGCTTTTTGCTTTTCCTCTCTTTTATCAAATATATTGGCAACCTTTTTTTTTTTTTTTCAGTACTGGGGATTGAACTCAGGACCCTTATAAGGCAAGTGATTATTCTACTGAGCTATCTCCCCAGTCCCTATATTAGCAACCTTAAGCAACGCAGTGTCCAGATTTACCAGGGGCAATGAAAGATATGGTATTCATGCCACTTTCCGAAGTAGTGGTAGGAGTTGTGTTTTTTTTTTTTTTTTAAAGAATTTTTTATTTTATTTTTTTATTTTTTTCTTGTTTCAGAACCTTTATTTGTTTATTCACTCATTTTTTTTTTTTTTTTTTAATGGCTGGCTCAGCCTGACCCAAGGGCAGGGCTGTCGCAGCATGTGGTGCTGGGTATCGAACCTCGGTCCTTGAAGCTGCCCAAGCTTTCCCAAGCAGGGGCTTTAGACCACTGAGCCATCCCGCTGGGCCCCAGGAGTTGTGTTTTGTGAACATCTTTATAAGGTGCAACAAAAAAGTACAGTCAATACTGCTGCCACGTGCCAGCCAATAAGAAGGGAGGCTCTTAAATATTCTAGCACATCCTCATCCATCTTATTCTTCAACCTGGGACCATGCAACTTTCTGGCTCTTCCCCAAAGTTGAAAGGACCATGAGAGGTAAAGGCTTGGAATCAGCTCAGGACATCAAGGCAGTCACAACTCTGTAGCTGAAGACACTCAAGAAAGAGCACTCCAGAACTGCTCAAGCAGTGGGAGATCTGCTCAGGCAGTGGGAGATGGTGGAAGTAGGGAGGATTCATGGTGATGTGTCTTTTACTGTAATAATTCTTAAAAATTTAAAAATTTTGTATATATCTTTAAGAACTGAGCATGAAAATGGGAGAGGTAGGATGTGGTTTCTAGAATGGTAATATGGGGAGAAAGGAAGCTGGTGAGCTCTGCAACAGAGGCAGGAGAGCTCTGGGCTGGACTCCTACAGAGGGCGACAGTGCCATTTCAACAGATGGAGGTATGCACAGGTCTTTGCCTTTGAAGAGGACCTAAGGTGAGAAAAGGCCCATAGGCTTAGCAGAAGGGTTTAGAGTGATGAGAATTAAGGTGACCCACATCCTGCCTTTCCCAGTTTATGTCTTCATCCTTAAGCATTATCAACAATGTCATTTTTTAATCTCAGAGAAGCAGAAAGAGAGAGGAAGGAGGGAGCATGCCATCCAACTCATGCAAGGACCCTAAAGTACATCCTGAAAAATACTAGTGGGAGTTCGTGATTTTGAGGAAAGACTGGGTGTTTAGTTTTGCAGGGGCAGCAGAGAGCTGGAGAGGGGGTCTTGTCATTGCAGAGGCCAACCCTGGGTCTCATTTCACAGATAAAGGGACATGACAGACTGAAACGCAGGCCTTCTGAGACACTTGGTCACCTCTCAATGTTCCATGGGGAATAGTGTCCCCTGGCCTGATTCATGCCCACCCAGAACCTGTGATTGTGACATTATTTGGAAAGAGGCTCTTTGCGGGTATGACCAAGTTCATTCAGATGTGATCATGCTAGATTCAAGATGACAGGGTCCTTATGAAAAGGAGAAACTGACCCAGGCACAAAGATACATAAGAGGCTGCAGATGGCTGGTGGGACTTGGAGTGATGTGTCCACAAGCCAAAGCATGTTGTGGATTCTGGGAGCCACTAGAGGCTGAGAGGCCAAGGACCTCGACAACAGCTTTCAGAGAGGCAGAGATGACCCTGCCACCATCTGGGACTCTAGAACTTCAAGACAATGACTTTTGTTCCCTCAAGCTCCAAGTCTGAGGTATTTTATTACAATAGGCTCAACAATCTATTCTGTGAGATTGACATTAGGCCAGATATTCCCATGCAGGAGGCAGTAGGGCTGGAGCGCAGAATCAGGGCTGGTGATCGGGAGGTGGGAGTGGGAGACAGGGCCACAGGGAGGGGAGGAAAGGGGCTCTGGGGGCAGAGTGTGAGAGGAGGGAGGCTTGGAGAAGGGCTGAGGGGCTGGACAGAGGAGCAGACGTGAAGAAGGCATCCCAGAGGAAGTGAGGTCCAGGAGTTTAGCTGGGGAACTTCAGGCGGAGATGGCACTGAGATCACTGGTGGCCTTCGCAAGAGGGCTGTAGAAAGTTGCTGGCTCAGAAACCGCCGCACAAAGGTTTAGGGAGTGCGTGAGGCGACTCAAGGACAACACGGTGGAGAAATTGGGCAATAGTGGAGGACGCAGATATTTCGGTTTTAGGAAGTGAGTACATTTGTGGAAACAGATGAGGACAGGGGAAAATGATGACCATCACTTGTTGGCCTGCAGCCTGTCCCCACAAGTGGACACTATGGGCACATCCTGGCCAGAATGTACCCATGCCTTGCCTCCCCGGACCTCCCCCAAATCTTTTGCTTTGGCATACTCTGGCCTTCTCTGGGCTTTGTGCTGTCTGCCAGGCGTGAGCCACAGCAGTTCAGAAACAATGGCTATCTGTGGAGTAAGGGAAGGCTGTCTTCTGGTCATGGAGGTTGGCATGGGTGTCCCCCGGAGAGGTGCGAGGGCACTGTCTCACAGGCTTGGAGTTCTCTGATGGCACATGGGGTTCCTAGCAGGGGCCGGCTCTTGGCAGGGAGTGGATGTCCATCTCCTCTCTCAACTTGCTGAAGCCCGAGTGTGGCTACCTTTTTTTATGGGCAGAATATATTTACTGGGGTAAGAAAGCTCCTGTCCAAGGTCTGAAGGGGGGCTTAAGCAAGTGTTCTCTGAGAAGCTGTCTCTTGCAGGGACTTTTATAGAATAAAACCATACAGTGAAGTGGGTCTAAGGTGGTGGAGAACACAGGAACTTGCTTAGGTGGGTATGAGGTGGGACAAAGCTATGGTCAACCAATGAGATTACAAGCACCATTGCTCAGGTGAAATGGATTAAATCTAGTACCAAAGGGGAAGCTAATCACGTAGCAAGTGGGCATGAATATAGAACAGGGTCTGTTCCTGTTGGGGATTGGGTTAGTGATTCATTTGGGCTTTTTCAAGGTGATTGATACCTATGTAGAGTATCAATCCCTGAAGCCCATCCCTAGGGAAGTAGGTAGCTATATTATAAAAAGAAGTCTAGAAATGGTAGTGTTTCACAGGAAAGCAAGAGTTTCTGGGATTAAGGGGCAGCTGTGTGCAGGAGAGAGTGCATACCCAGAGGCCCTTGAGGCCCTCCCTACACACGCACTGCCTTCACTGCCTTAGACTTAATAAGCACATGCCTGAGCATCTATTACAGTGGGTGAACCCGTGGCACATGTGTCACTGTGTTTTCTTTTTAGACAAAATATTTGATACGTGAGTCATTTTTTCTAAACTGAAACTTCAGTATTCGGGTTAAATTGCAGCGTTGGCACTCTGGGATAAGTAAGTGTGTTTTGGGTTTCAGTCTGGGCACCCATCTCTGAAAGGTTGGCCGTCATTGACGTATTGTAAAAAGGAAGGGCCAGCAGGACAATGGTGGCCACTGCTGTCAATCCAGCACTCCGGAAGGCTGCTGAGGGAGTTTATCAGCTTAAGACATAGTTCTGTGCAAAGAACCTGTGTTCAGACCTCAGTACCAAAAACATAAATGCAGAAATACCCCTCCAAAAATGAAAATATAAGCAAACAAACCCAGGAAAACAAAGGCCAAAAGTATAGACTGTGCCCTGGGCCCATGCCAGTTGGTAGGTGCCTTGGGAAACAACGCCAGTCCTCATTGTCCCATGGCAAGGGATCTAGGGATCTTCTTAGTCAGAGGATGGCAGCATCCCAGGCCCAGCCCTGGCTGCATGCTAGGTTGGGTGGTGACGCACCTGTGGCAGCAGCGTCCAGGCATGCCAAGGCGTAAGTGATGCCTGAAAAAACTAAGGATTTGGAAAAAGTCCTCTTCCTGCCAAAGCCCTGGCTTCTGGTCTCCTTACTCCCAACATCCAAATTATGCCTACTTCATTGCGTGCTTTCATTTTCTATCTATTTTTTCTATATTTCACTCAGTTCATGTGAGCATCAGTGACCATGGTCCACAGAGGAAGGAGAAGTGTGTCACTGAGGTGGCCTCAGCAACTCTGCTAGTAAATGGTGCAACTGGGGCTCACACACACGTGCCTAACCCCAAGCCTGGTGCTCCGCACCTTACATGCTCAGAAGCTTCCTCTTTCCAAGTGCAGCTTGGCGGACAGTTGGCCTGCAGCAAGCATCATGATGACATCTTCAGAGACTCAACGTTCAGGAACTTTGTGTAAGCCTTGAGCAGAACCAGCAAGTCATTCTGAGTCTCCTGGGAGAGGACTGGATTAGCAGCCGCTCCTCTGCTCCTGGGTCTCCAAGCTCTTGCCTTTCAAAGAAAGATCTGCTCCCTGTTCACAAAACCCTAGGCTCTGATGTCTGGGATGTGGGCCTCCCAAAAGGCCTTCCCCAGAGATCGAGGAGCAGGGCTGGCCTCTGAGTTTCCGCGTGCAGGGATGGCTTCTCCATTCATTACTTAGGGCATCTGCTGCTATGCACGGCACTGTTGTGGGAGATAGAAATAGGATTCCAGGCTGGGCTCTTGAGCATAACTTCGAGATGCACACTGCCAAGCCAGCTGCCCAAAAGGAACAGCTACTTCTGTCACACCCTCCAAAGCCAAGGAATCAGGGAGTCACCACCTGAAGCAACAGTGCAGGGAGCAAGAGGCTATCACCACCACTGCTGCCACCCCACTCCCACCAATGCCTCTCAACACCCATGAATCTAGGGAACAGGTGCTGCAATACTGTTGTAAAAGAAAAGGCCCTGTCCTTCCCAACTGCTCCGGCTCCAATTGTTTCTGACCTTCCTGTGCAGCAGAAAACATCGAGGCAGCAGAAGGGCAGTGTGCATCTCACATTCTCTTTTCAGATCTCACGAGTTCATCTGCTGATGAAGTATACTTCACACCCAAACCAGTAGCTGCAAGAGAGTCTCAGAATTATGGCTTTGAATCTCCTGCGTACTGTAACGCAACAGGAATGAAGGCTGGCTGACAAGGGTCCAGCCATTATGTCTGTCATACAGGTAGACAGAACAAAATATAGAATGCTGACAAATGTTTGAAAGATTTTCAGTCGATTTCACTTCAATTTTATGTGATAAAGTTTTAAAAAGAAACATGCCACTGAAGTTTATAGGCATAGTCATATTTTCTGAGGATCCTTTTCACCACCAGAAAGATGAATATTTTCTGCCAGAATCATTTGCAAAGTTCAGAGGATTTCTCATCCATGAGGGTATGTTAATACGGGCGTACGTTATCTAAAAAAGAACAATTCATGTTTTTAAATTGTAGAATCCATAAAAAGTCAAACAGTTTGAGCCTGAGAAACAGAGTCGAGTTCCCTACCACCCTGTCACTGTCACTGTCATCACTTCACTTTTCTCTTCTGTGAGTGTAATAGCTATGGGATCGCATTTTGTTTTTCACTAATTATATGAATCATTCCTTGTGTTATTGAATTGAATGAAACCATGCTCTTTAATGGCGGCACAATGTTTCACTAATACACTGGTCGTAACTCGTGGCCACTCCCTGCTGGTTCAGCATTTTGGTTGTCACTAACAATTTACTATGACAAATAACACTCTGGAAAAGAGCTTCATGCACACACAGGCTTTTGTGTCACATTCCAGAAGCAGGACATGGGGTTGATGTATACTTTATGAGCAGAATAGATTTATTGGGGAAAAGCAAGCTCTTGTCCAAGAGAGGAACAGGAGGGTGGCTCAAGTGGGTTGTCCCCCTGGGGTTGATACATACTGATTAAAGGGCATCTTTTTTTTTTTCCATCGAGAACAGGGGATTGTACATCATATATATATATATATATATATATATATATATATATATATATATATAAATTTTGAGACAGGATCTTGCTAAGTTGCCCAACTGGACCTCAAACTTTTCATTCTCCTGCCTCAGCCTGGAAGAGTGCTGGGATTACAGGCATGCAGCAACAAATCCAGTTTGGGACATCCATTTTTATTCCAAATCACCTTTGACAGAAGCAGCAGTGGACTTTTTTTCCTTTAGCTTTCACTAAACACCTTGTTTTACCACCTTCTGAGTACCTACTCTGGGATCTGCTATGGGCAGCTTCACAAAATGGGAAATTAGGGCCCTTGGCTTTGAAGCCTGTTGGCCTGTACTGATGCACAAAAACTGTAGACTGTGCTCACCTCTGTGAGCCATCTGGGGCACCAACCAGGCAGGCACTGCCTTGTCGAGGTAAGGCAGGTGCTGTGGAAGTCAATCTGCCCCAGGAGTCCTCAGCACTGGAACACACACGCACACACACACCTCCAAGGAGACTTGACCAGCTGACAGGTGCCTCCCTTGCTTTCTGACACTCTTTCCTCCAACAGAACAAGGCTGGAGTACTATCAATCAAGCCGGGTAGATGATCTTAAAGAGGTAAGAGCAGAGTCCACAAGACAGGCAGACAGGCAGATCTCATCTCCAAAGACCTCCAAACCCAAAGAAAATGTGCAGGTAGAGCTAACTGGAGGGCCCCATCTGGGCTATCACAGTCTTGCTCAGTCCTGAGCAGGGAGGAGCTGGCCTGGCTTTTTGGGAGATCGAGAGAGGGAACACGCACCCAGCTCTTCATGATTATGTTTTCAGTGAAAGAAACATGTTCATGTAAAATGCTCCTCCAACAAAGCCAACTAGAACGGGCCGGGCCTTTGCGTTTTAACTGATCCCTGTATGGTATGTCATGAGAGGTGCACCCGGACACAGAGATGTGTCTTCGGTTCTAGAACGTTCTAACCTCTCCCCTATCCAACCACCCTAACTGCTTTGTAACTGACATTCCCAGCAACACCCCTCAGCTCCCCCTTTTTCTCTGGCCTTAGGAATGCCAGAGCTTGTTGAGCAACGCTGTTTGCAAAGCCACGGGTCTGAAGGGTGGGTTTTCCCGGAGCTGCTATTCCTGATCTCTCTCCACCTCTGGGCAGCTCCCCTCTGCCGCCTGGCTGGCCTTCCGCCAGGTCTATTTCCCGCCTGCCCCTCGCGGGCCAGCGCAACCACCCTCTGTTCGCCCAACTTCCCGGGACACCCCAACGACCACTCTCGCCCCCATCCGGTGGCTTAGAAAAGCGCGGAGGACAGTGACGTCACAGGGGAGGCGGGCGCGCACTCCCCGTGCACCAATGGCGCGGCCGCAGTGGACCTCTTCCTTTCCTGCCATTGGCGACTCTGGTCCCTCTGCTCCGCCCCAGCCCGCCATGGCGTCAGCGGCCGCGGCCCCGGGGAGGTGGTTCCCGCTTTAAGAAGTGAAGTTTTCCGCCCCCTCCCCCTCCCTGCCCACCTCCTGGAGCCTCCCGCGCCCTGCGGGGCCGACGAATGGAGCTGCGCCGCGGCAGCGTGGGCAGCCAGGCTGTGGGGCGAAGGATGGATGGGGACAGCCGAGATGGCGGCGGCGGCAAGGACGCCGGGTCGGAGGACTACGAGAACCTGCCGACCAGCGCCTCCGTTTCCACGCACATGACAGCCGGAGCGCTGGCCGGGATCCTGGAGCACTCGGTCATGTACCCGGTAGACTCGGTAAAGGTGAGGCGCGGGCAGACTCGAGGGATGAGGGAGTAGGGTAGGGGCGCGCGCTTGCATCCGCGCAGACAGCGAGGGCAGCGCCCCGAAACCACACGGTACCTGGGCGCCTGTGACGGGGTTCGGAGTCACTACTCGGGCCGTGGGGAGCGCCGCGCCGTTCCTTATGCAGTGAGGGAACCCAGGGTGCCCCAGACCCCCCCCCCCCGGGAGCCACAGCCCACGCCCTGCACCTCTGCTCCCGCACTCGGCCCGACCCTCCCGCCACCCCCCTCCCCTCAACTGGCCTGCATAGAGGCAAGGAGGGTCAGTGGAACTGGAGCCTGGGGGCTGCTTTGCTCCACGGGGGCGGCGCTGCCGCTTTGCTGGGTCTCCTTGCCGGCCGTGCGCGGTGGCCCGGGCTGCACACACGTGCGCAGTTTCCGAGCGCGCTAGCTTGGGGAAGCACTAACCATGCTCTACCCGGGAAACTTGGCCCCAGTCTGGCCGCTCACCCCCTGGGGCCAGCGTGTGCCTGCTGCTCCCAAGTGGGGGGCCGTTTAGAGTGTATTGCCTTGCCCCTCTTGCCCGGAGTGCCCACAGCTGAGCACCTGCTAGGTAGGGAGACCGACAGTGACGTTTGCTTTTCCTTTTACTTGCTGGGAGGTGGGCAAGGGACAGCTAGTGCTCTGGGAACCTCACTTTGGGTTGTGTAGTGGATACTCAGTTTGGCCTGGTCAGTTCCTCAGAGAGTTTCACTTGCATCTCCCTACCACATACCTTCAGCAGGTGGGATTTACTTGTTAGAGAGCTGTCTGTTCAGGACAGTGACTGGCAGGGGACTGAAAGATTCAGGAAGTAATGTGAGTACTGATTGTTACACAGGGCAGTGTCATGAACAGAGCTCATGCAGTGAACAGTGCAGTCCTGGGAGTTAACAGCAGGAGACTGAGGCACAGAGAGGTGAATGCGTTAGCTTGCCCTGACTCAAAGCCATCTGAATCCTTTTAGCTATAGTGACAGAGAGATTTGGGGGAAAGTTAGAGGCCTCTCTAGGTAGCAGGGCCACCCTATCTTGCAGGGCAGAGCCCCCAGAACTCCCCCATCAGCAGCTATATGTATCTTATCACTGACTACAGCCTTGAGGAGCAGGTGTGAAGACCTGAATGTTTAACTCTGAGGGTTTTATCAGAGCTGGCAGTCCATGGTTGGAGAGGCTGTGTCCCATGCCACAGACCCTGGTGGTGAAGTAAGTGAGGCCTGCTGCCAGCACACTACTGGGCCTGAGTCATCGCCCCTTCTAGTCCTCCTGTGTCCCGGAGGGGAATTAGAGGAATGATCCTTGGCCTGCCACTGTTAGCTAGAGAACAAGGGAGACCTCTCGTTCCTTAGGTCTTCAGGCTCCTGCAGGAAAGACCTGACAGATACCACCGGTTGGCACTGACATAGGAAAGAAGCTCTTGAAAGTAATAACATTTCCTGTATTTGAAGCTGTTGTCTCAAGTGCCCTGGTCAGAGCCTTGGGAAAGTTAAGAGCACAGAGGTGTAATTTGAGCAGGCTCCAGTCCCGCTGGTATCTAGGAGATGCAGCCCATCACAGGAATCTGCCACCACTTGGGCAGCTCTGCAGTGAGTCGGTGCTGACCCTTACTTTAGCTTATGGTTAGGGTCAGGAGTAATTAGCCTTTTGAGCTCGCTTTGCCACTCAAGGCTTCTGCCTCATGTTAAGCTCTCATGTGTTGTCTGCCTTTAGTTCTCCTGGCTCCTCTTCCTGCCACCTAGACATTGGCATGTTTGGCTTCAGGCCTGACCTGTGTACTTAGTATTGCCTTCCGAAGCAGTTTCCACAGATGGATGCCTTAGCATGGCGTGCAAGCTGGGAGGAGCAGAGCTGGCTGTTCATAAACAACTCATTTTACCTTATGGGGCTGTCAATAAAAAGAGAACTCAAGCTTGCTAGCCAGCAAGATCTAGTTCTGGGATTTTTGACGCTGACCCTTAACACCCCTCAGGGGCTCTGCTATTCTTAAGTGTGCAGGGTTGGCTGTAAAGCACCTTTGTTTACCCCTGCAGCTTTCTTGGAAGGGGTAGCAAGGATTGTTCTTTCCAGCTTTCAGCTGAGACAAAAGATACAGAGAGTACCTTTTGGGATTTATTGGTTAGAGAGCTGTCTGTCCAGGATGGTGAATGCCAGGGGATTGAGAAGCACAGGAAGTAATGTGAGTACTGATGATTACACAGGGCACCATCCTGAACAGAGCTCATCTCGTGCATGGCTGGGTCCTGGGAGCCAAGTGGCACTGGCAAAGGTTGTGTGAGCCCACGGAGGCAGCAGCTGAGTGCTGATATCTACCCAGATGAGCACAGGTATCTGTGCCCATCATGAGGTGGCAGGACTAGGTCCATTCCTCAGCATTGGAAATGCTTTACCCTAGGAGAGCACAGCTGTGCTCCTCTGAAATATTTTGGATGGTGTAAATGATGTGTAATTGAGTCAGGAGACCTGGATTGGGTTGCCAGCGCTTACTTGCTGCATGCCCTGGGTGCTATCTGTGCTTTAAGTTTTTGTGTTGTTGTTGTTTTTTTTTTTTTTTTTTATGGCTATTTAAGACACAGCTAGTCTGTATGGCTCAGGTTGCCCTTGAGCTCACTATATAGCTTGGGCTGGTCTCTATAACTTGAGGTTATCCTCCTGCCTCAGGAGGCTGAGGCAGGACACACTTAGCCACACCTGTGTACCACCCTACCTCATCACATGTCCCTTAGTTTTAAAGTCACTGGTCAGGGCACTATGTGTACCAGTTGAAAATTTCTCGACACCTAGCCTGTCCTCCTTTCTTTGCACACAGAACATCTGTTGTCCTTTTATGCTACTTGAAACTTGAAAATAATTATTACAATGGAGACCAAATCAATGTAAATTGTATCTTGGAAGGAAAAGGAAGTTTGCTTGTGAAGGCATGCATTTCCACTTTGGGCTTGTAATTGTTACATGAAGTGTAGAGCCCGCCTGTTCCTTCAGTCTGCCTATGCCAGGATGCGTGTGCCATAGGACGCGAAGCCAGCACTGTTCCCTTCAGGCCCGAGTCTGCTGAGCTCCTGGGTTCTGTGGTCCTAAGTGCAGAAAGGTAGGGTTGTTGTTGCTTACAGTTATAATGTTGAAGTTGCCTTTCCCGGATGTCACTTCAATGGCCAGTGTTTTCCCAACTGTAGGCGGTGACCCATGTGGGGGCTCAAAGTTTTATTTTTTTATTTTTATTTTTTTATGTTATGGCTGCTCAGCCTACCCTGAGGGTGGGGCTGGTGCAGCATATGGTGCCGTGGATCAAACTGTGGTCCCTGCGGTTGCCTAAGCAGGCACTCTAGACTGCTGAACTATTTCGCCAGTCTGGGGCTCAGTGTTTTAAAAGAAATTGACAGCATATAAAATGTGAACCAGCATGGCATGCCCTGGAAGGATGTGTGGACTGCTGAGATTCTCCCTGGGCTGTGTTTCCTTGGTAGTGCTGTGCAGTGCACTCCTGGCTGGGGACTGTACCAGTTTTCCTGTTCTTCCTGCCTTCCTTTCTGTTAGTCTTACACCTAGCGGTGGACATGGCTGCTCATTCATCTGTAAGGCGCCAGGCCGCTGGCGCTTTGTCATCCCCAGGAGTGTGGACAGTGGCAGAGGGATACCCAGCAGCCAGCACAGGGTCTCTACCCACAGCAGACACAACTTCCTTCTCCACCAGCTGGGGCACAGCGGCAGTTCTCCAGGAGCCCCTAACTGGTGTTGGGAAGTGACAAGTGGCAGGGTGGCCCCGACCAGCCTTTGGGGTGGAATGAGCACCTCTCGTGGGGTCAGGAGTGCTCAGGCCTGTGGGGAGGCAGCCAGGTGGGTGGAGGAGGAAATTCCATCCAGATTAGGCACACCACTGGCGGGCCATGCGGGGTTGGCTGTGGTGAAAGCAGGGGCAAAAGGAAACAGGAAAGATTTGAAGCGGGCGAACTTCCGCTCACCCTTCTCACAGCCCTTGTTCTGCCCAGCCGGCCTGTCTGGGAAGCCCTGCCCTTTCGCCCTCCTAGGATGAGCCCTCCTTCCCGCCCAGCCCAGCCCAGC
>PVJA010016052.1:0-42500 GCA_004027025.1 Myocastor coypus
CTGGGATTGATTTTGGAGGATTTTTATTGGCCTGATGTTCATAAAGTTAATTGTGCCTTCAGAATATTTTCATCAGCCTGAATAGAACCTTTGAAGGTGTGGTTGAACCATCTGGGATTTCACTGTTTGCTAAATAATTGTATAATCTTTTTTGTGCTACTAATTATGTTGACTAATAAATATTTACTCATATAAAAAAAAAAAGAAAAGAAATGACATAGTAATGTGAAAAATCGAATTCAGCCAGGCATTTGGGGTCTCCAGAGAAACAAAGGGGAGCAGAATGGAGCACTCATAACACCACCCCCACAAGGACTTAAACACATGGTAGCGGAGTGAGTTCTTCCACTCTTGAGGTAGAGTCCAACCAATCATTTTTTTTATTTTATTTATTTTGTTTTATTTTTTTTTTTCTTGTTTCAGAACTTTTGTTTGTTTATTTATTTATTTTTATGGCCGGCTCAGCCTGCCCTGAGGGCAGGGCTGGCACAGCACGTGGTGCCGGGTATCGAACTGCAGTCCCTAAAGCCACCTAAGCTTTCCTAAGCAGGCACTTTAGACCACTGAGCCATCCTGCCGGGCCCCAATCATTTTTAAATCTAAAATACCTCCCTAGAAAACTGTACATCTAGACAGCTAATACTTGAATTATTGAAGTGTAACCATGTCTAGATTCTGACATATAATGTAGACTTAATTTATCTGCTTTCTCCTGCAGAAACACAGAATGGGCCAAAGTTCATTTATGAATTGTTTACAAGAAATAGCTTAATGGATTATAACTGGAGGCATGACTGATGTCTCTCAACAATGTTCCCCTCAAAACCTAAAGAATTATGCATGGACAGATATGGGATATCCAGAAGTGAAGAAATGATGTGTTTATTAAATGCTTCTGATTCTGATCATAATGATGTTTACTTACGGTTAGGTACATCAAGAAATTACACTTAGAACTATTAATGAAATACCAGGAGACATAAGCAGCTGAAAACAAATACCTCTGCAGAGAAGACCTGGGATTGTTTTTTAATATGTTTATCTCCTGAATGGCAAAGTAGGAAGAGAAAACACATTTTTATTCTGGAAGAAATTATGGAACAAAATGCTGATAAAAATCAACCTATTTCTTGCTTTTTTAATTTCTTGGGGGGTGGGGGAGTTTACAGGGGGTTCAGGGTGCCACTACTAGATTGGACTTGTAGTGATCTGTTTATTTACAGCTTCCCAAGAGCTGGGATACAGGCATGCACAACCATGTTCAGTCTCAATTGCTATCTCAGTGCACCACAGGGGCATGGCTGGCTCAGTAGGCCTGGGGATCAACACCCCCACCTCTGCGCCTGCTTGCAGGTGCCTAAATCCACTGAGCTGTTTGGCCGGCCCATTTTACAGTTTTTGATATGATTTGCCTTCTTCAATCTCAGAAACAGCCAATCAGCATATGTAGAGCACTGGTAACTATCTTTTTTCAGAAGAAAGAAGTAGAAAAATAACAGGAGAGTTCCATCCAGTTAATATGCACACATACATGCATACAGACATGTACACATGACAGCACACAAACACATAAAGAGGAGAAATAGAATTGGTCCCGTTGAGTTCTCACTGGTGTCAGACAAAAGGGCAAGTGATTTTGGTGTCTGTTATGTTCCACACAATCCCCACAGAGACATCCCAAATATTGGGATTTTTCTGAACATTTCATGGCTAAGCAAGCTGAGAAGCTATAGTAAAGACTTGTCTGTAGTCACATAGTGACGTGAGTGTAGAGCTAGGACACAAAGTCTGATTTCTTGGCCTGTGCCCTCCTGGCTACATAGTATGCCTCACTGACCAGGAGCAAAACACACTAAACACCCTTTCAAAGATCAGACAGGCCACGTCCAAATGAAAAAGAAAGACCACACTGAAAAGTATGACCAAGATCAGGAGTGTCAGAACTGGGGTAGGGAGGAGGAGTAGATCAATCCCCATAAGACAAAATGGGCTTAGGCCAAGAGTCAGGGGCTTCTGAGCCTTCAAAACTCCGGCAGGGCACCCCAAGGGGGCCTAAAATACTGGAGCAAGAAGGGAACTTCAGTACAAATTAAAGTACTAGGTATATGCATGCTCAGCAAACAACAATAACTCAGAACTGAAAGCCAGCAATGGACCTTTTGCTCTAAGGCCTTCTAGATATCTCTTACATTGAACATCAGTTTCCCAAGCATTAACAGCCATGAGAGGAAGGGTGTTGGTTCTCTAGGATCTTCTTAAAGAAAGGGTACAAGATATTTAGAGAAGACAGCAGCTTGTGGTCCATATGAGGTAAATAGCAGTGTTTCACCCAAGGATGCCCAACTGCTTCACTGGTACAAATTTGTCACCGAAAGAGATCAAGCTACATAGAAAACAGCCAACTCTGGCCTCTTTCCAGGAAATCCTACGGGCAATCACTGACTTCCTTCCCACAAGAACCATTATCAGAGGCATCTCCCAGACAATGGTGGAGTTCAAAGTGTGATTCATAGCGCCGGGCGTGGTGGCGCACGCTTGTAATCCCAGCACTCGGGAGGCTGAGGCAGGAGGATTGGTGCGAGTTCGAGACCAGCCTGGGCTACAAAAGTGAGCTCAGGACCAGCCTCAACTGCATAGCTAGACCCTGTCTCAAAAAGACAAAAAAAAAAAAAAAAAAAAAAGTGTGATTCAGAAAGCAAAAGGAATGAGCAGATAAAGACAAAGAGATGGCCTAGCTGAATGCACACAAGGAGAAACGTGAAAAGGAAAATCGTCAATAAATGATAGGGCTCTGGAGGATCTGACGTCCCGTGTGCCTTTTGACTCTTGTATGCTTTATTTTGATAACAGTTTTTCTTTATCTCCTTTTATTTTGCAATGAAGTATCATAAAATATTCTATTTGCATGAATCTATTGAACATTTATACCAATACAGCTTTATTATATTTCCCTTCATTCAAAATGGAATGTGATTACTATTAGATGATTTATGTTCTCTGATTCTCTATATTTTGATTTTAAATGATCTAAAGGAAATATTGCTTGCAGCTTAAATTCTGAATGGACTTTTGGAAGATAATAGATTCATGAAGGTATAGGAATTTCACATCAATAACTGTCTTGGCATTTATATATCTTGATAACTCATTTGGGTGAAAATTTATTTTATGGACAGAATGCTCTGAAATGCAAAATACCTTGAGTAAAGAAAACCAAACTCAATTTTCACAGGTTCCAAGTTATATCAGAACTGGTCTTTGTAATGCATTTGGGATAAAGTGATCTTTTTGGCCAATGTATGCCTTTCTGGAACATTAGTAATAGATAAGCTGGAAAACTATAAGTAAGTTCCACTCACGGATAGATACTGAAAACAAAGGCAAGTCTTTATCTTGCTATCTACTATGACTGAACCGGTTCTTTAAAAAATCTATTACTTATTACTTAGCTCTCTCAGGGTAAGTGACACTGTGTTTTAGTTTTGTGAATGTAATTGAAATCAGAAGCTTCAAGTTCAAGTCTACCCTCAACTCCTGAAGGGCTTTGCCTTTATGTTTCCCAATCTTAGCAAAACATGTGCTTTTCGATACATGATTGTAGAAGTGAATGGAGCTCACAGATACCCCTCTCCTCCCCGTAAAAAGAAGATGTGGCATACCAAAATTGAAACGTATCTATTTCGCTTATTTGGCCTTTAAAGAAAAGCAGTGGAGATATCTTCAGGGATGATAAGCTCTCCTGTGAAAAGTGAATTTACAGCAGTAAGGAAGGAAAGCAAATCCAGGCTCTTCCATGCCATGCTCCTATAAGGAAATTTCAATTTTTTAATTAAAGAAAATGCTGAAGTAAATTTAACAAAGAAAACCAAATTAAAAGCACATTTTGTCCCATGAATAAGTCAATTTAATATGAATAATAGTGTGGACTGAGAGTTTGGCGGAGATTCAAAGTGAAAAACAAGAACAGAGTATATATTCAAACTTGCCCTAAAATGTTTCCCTAAGGAACAAACCAAGTAAGAAAAAAAAAAAAAAACAGGTGATTGAAAGATGTCAAAAGGAAACACACTCACTAGAGTTGCTTCCGTAATAATTTGTCCTTGCTTCCTATAATACAAGATCATGCTGACCTAAAAGATATAGTATTAAATACTTGTTAGATATTTTTTTTCTTGACCTGTAAATCTATTAGCTACAACATGGGTAAAAAGAAATGAAAGTCTCCAAATGTAATTAAAATGACTTTACTATTTGAATTGAATATGCATTATAAATTTTAAAACTGCCATCTAGCCTCTTTGCATAGGCTTTACTCCATGAACATTCCAAATTACAAAAGTGTATTAACCTTTGTTCAGTCAGGAATTACCTATGCAATGTAAAGACCACCCATGGCAGTGTGGGGAATTGATGCCTTTTGGATTTCATTTACATGCGTTTGATGAAGGACGCAATCAGCTGTTAGACTGATTTCATTCTTGGATGACTTCCCCTTGGGCAGACTAGTGATTGCTTACCACTGCTCATTCATGTGCTGAATTGATTGACACCTCTGACCAAGTTATTAGATCCTTTTTTAAAAAAAATATATGACCTTCTGGCAAAGCAAAAAACTTTAACAACATTCAATCAATATTTTAAAATCAAATTATACCTATTACTGGAGACATCTGTACTTTCGGGATGGGACAAGAATCCAAAGCATTGTTTTCTTCTTTACAAGAGATAGAAAAGAAAAGCCCAGGAATTAAAATTAGTCTCCTGTATCTTCATGGAGCTGTAGAGAGTACTGTGCGGTTGCCCCAGATCTCTCCCTGTTCTGTTGATGGACATAGAAGGAAGCAGGGTAACATGATGGTTAAATGATGCTGCTTGTGTATGAATTCCTACTAGTACAGTGGGTTTCTATCCCAAAGAGTTGATCCTAAACCATGGATCGGGCCCGGCGGGATGGCTCAGTGGTCTAAAGCACCTGCTTGGGGAAGCTTGGGCGGCTTCAGGGACAGCGGTTCGATCCCCGACACCACATGCTGCGCCAGCCCTGACCTCGGGGCAGGCTGAGCCGGCCATAAAAATGAGTGAATAAATAAATAAAGGTTCTGAAACAAGAATAAAAATAATAAATAAAATAAAATAAATAAATAAATCATGGATCACTTCCTAAAACTAGCAATTAGAAAGCTTACCTCTGCTGCAGAATAAAAATAAAGTACAATGTTTAGAATATCTGCATTTTACAATTCTCCAATGAGATTCTATAAAAAAAATAACTTTTATTCCTTCACCTTTTAATATATGTAAAACAGACATCCTTACTTATAGATGCAAGAAATCAAACAACAAAAAACTAAGTCACATAATCAATGTCAGATAGCCATTGAAAGATAAGACTAAAATGAAAATGGAGCTTTGATTTTAGTAATTTTTCTACCATATCAGAAATGTTCTATGAGTTTTGAAAATATTTCTCATCTCACCAATAACTGTACAGCCAATGTCAGGCATATTGACACCATATCATGGACCAGACTGTTCAATAACAAACACCATTTCCATGGTTAATGAAGAGATTCCAGAAGTCTCATTATCTCTCTTAGGTTAAAAAGATGTCAATCAATGCTCTACTTTTTTCAAATTATTGAAATTAATCTAGAGATTAGCATTAATTTAGCATGCAGTTGTCTCAGTTACATAAATAGATCTGCAACCATAAAAATGTCACATCAACATTAAACATCCAAACTTGGAAAACAAAACAAAATTTCAAGTGTGGAAACATTCTTAGGTGTCATCTAGTACAACAGTTTCTAGAGAAGAGGAAAATGATTTTGCAACTGTAAGGGCTTTCCAGTGACAAGTGGGACAATGACTGGAATCCAGATCTTTGGGGGCAAAGACTTGTGATCTTTGAACTACAGCTTGCTGCTCCGGAGTATAAATTTTGCTCTGGTAATCGATGCCAATATTATTCATTTGTCAAGAGACATCTTTAGATAGTTTTTCTGCCAATAAAGAGCCTTATTATTACAATTAACATGTGAGTTACTAATTTTTATTAAAAATTATGGAATTTTATGGAAATAGATATTACTGTCTCTGTATTAGTCACTATAGTGTGTAAACCTTGTATGTCTAAAAGGCATAAGTCAGGGCTGACCAAATAGCTGAGTGGATTAAAGCACCTACAAGCAGATACAGAGTCTGGGGGTTCGATCCCTGGACCTGCTGTGCCAGGCCACCCTCAAGGTGTGCTAAGACAGCAATTGAGACTGAGCATGGTGGTGCATGCCTGTAATTTCAGCTCTTGGAAGGCTATAAACAGGTGGATCACTATGAGTCCAATCTAGTAGTGGAACCCTAAACACACTGTAGACCCTTCCCTAAAAATACACAAACAAAAAATAATAAAAGGCATAAGTCACTTCTTGACTACCTGCAACTTCTTTTTGATTTGGTTAGAACTCTATACATATTCACTACTCCAAACAACCTGTGCCTTTGATCTTGACTGAGCAACTAGACAAGAGGGAGAAATAAAGGAATAAGGGTAGCAAAGGAAGAAGTTAATTATCATTATGTTCAGATTATATGATATGCTACATAGAAGACCCCCAAAACTTTACCAAAAGACTTCTAGATTTAATAACCATATTCAGCAGCAGAGTTGGATATAAAATCAACACAAAAAATCAGTTACATTACAGCACAAAAAAAGCAAAATCACTGAAAGAGAAGTTAGATAAACTACACCTTTCACAATAGCATCCAAAAGATTAAATGTGTAGGTATCAATGTAAAAAAAGATACATACATTGTAAATTACAGAACTCTAAAAAGCATATCAAAGAGGATGTCAGAAAATAGATAAATATTCCTTGCTCATTGACAGGAAGAACTAACAGAGTAAAAATGGCCAAATTCTTAAAATTGTTATGCAGATTTAGTAGAACTCTAATTAAAATATCTTTAACATACTTCACAGAACTACAGAAAACACTCTTAAAACTTGTTCATTAGGAACCAAAAGAGATTGATAATAACAAAAGCAATTCTGGGCAGCAAAGGCAAGGCAGTAGGCATTACAGTCTCTGACTTGACATTATACTACAAAGCTACAATACATGGTACTGGCAGAAAGGAAGAAAGAAAGAAAGAAAGAGAGAGAGAGAAAAGGGAGGGAGAGAGGGAGGGCAGGCAGGCAGGCAGACAGGCAGACAGACAGACAGACAGACAGACAGACAGACAGACAGACAAAGAAAAAATTGACCTGAATATCAATGGAAGAGATTAGAAGATGCAAAAACAACTATAAAGGCACTGAGCCACCTTTCTATGACAAAAGAGCCAAACATGTTCAGTGGAAGATACTCTCTTTAATAAATGGTGCTGGAAAAACTAGATCTCTACATGCTCAAGACTAAAGCTAGACCCATATCTATTACCATGTACTAAATTAAGTCAAAATGTGTCAAAACTCTAAATAGTAAAACAGAAACAGTGAATCAATTGGAAGAGAAAATAGTAGAAATATTGAAGACAGAGTGGCAGGCAGAGAGTTCATGCCAAATTGCTTGGGAAATACTTCAAAGAATCAACAATCAGAATTTCATCTTACTAAAAAGCTTTTGAACATCAAAACAAATTGGTTAATTGTGCTCAAAGAACTTATAGCTAGAATATGTAAAGAATTAAAAATATCAGACCCACCAAATTCTAAGGCTCAGACCAAAATTGGGTATCTGAGGATACATACTTTTCAGATGAAGAAATATAAATGTAAAATAAATATATGAAAAGCTATTCAACATCACTGGTCAATAGATGTAAATTAAAACAAAATTGACATCCCATCCCACACCAAAAAGAATGGGTATCATTCAGAATTCAACCAATAATAAATGCTAGAAGGGCTGTGTGGAGAAAAGAATCTTTCTCCACTGTTAGTAGAAGTGCACACTGTTGTAACCACTGTTGGAAATCAGTATTTTGAGGTTACTCAAAAACCTAGGATTAGAGGTCCATTACACCCAGCTATTCCTCTTGTGAGTATCTTCCCAGAAGAAGTAAAAACATGTCATAGCAATATATGTGCACCCATGTTTATAGCAGCACAATTTGTAATAGCTACAGCTTGAGAACAACCCAAATGCCCATCAACTGAGGAATGGACTAAAAAAGATGCGGTAACTTTATAGAACAGAGTGCTACCCAGCCATAAAGTAGAATAAACTTGAGACTTTTGCAGGGAAATGAATGCAATCTGAGACATGCTCATTAGTGAAATAAATCAGACTCACATGCATAAACATCATATTATCTCCCTGGTGCAAGAAACAGAAAGAATACATAAGGTCCAAAATGCGCAGCGGATATTATAAAATAAGAAGTAATCGTGAAAAAAGAAAAAAAGAGGTAGCACGGGGAAACAGGAAAAAGAAGGAAGAAAGAAAAATGCAGATCAGTTGTACTATCAGTGTATAGAAAAGTAAGGCTTGTGCTTATATCAACTGGAGAAATTTGTATGCCCCTATCTTGCCCACTGAGTAACTACCTCAGAGATAATAATATGCAGTGTATTAACTACAGTTATTCTCCTAACACCTTATTATGATATTTTGTTTTATCTCTTTTCCATAACATTTTTTTAAAAAGTGAAATTCCATACTGGACTTACTTAGTAAAACCTCTCAGTCTAAGTTCACTAAAATGTCATTTTAGTAAGAAGAAAAAAAGAAAGAAAATGAGCTTCATTGCGTTGGAATCTGCAGTGATTGCACATCTGCTCTGGTAATTGGGTTCTTTAGCTGTTTTTCTTCATATGTCTACTATTATCATTATGAAATGATGCTTAATAAATTATGCAAGGTGCACAAGAAGCACAGAAGAGCAGATATGACCTTGCTTAGATGGAGCATAAATTTCAGGGGAAGATTGTAATCATCAGGATTTATTAAGAATAATATGAAATAAGTGGCTGCAAAGGGGAGAATGCCCTGGTTTTATTTGCTTGCTTGGGAATCACTCTGGCTTCTTGTAAAAATGAGTAGGAAAGTGTAAAAATGAAAATGAGCGTGGTACAGCAACCATCCAGATGAGAAAATAGAAAGATCCGTTCCAAGGTGATCTAACAAAAGCCAAGTTGATGAGTTTGTGAGCTATTTCAGGAATTAAAGAGACAAAACCTTCCAAAGGCTCAATATGAACAAAAGGAAGACCAATAAAGAATGTTATCCAGGGTTCCAGCATGTTGCTCTGTGAAGGACACCAGCACTGTACCCAAAATGAGGGGACAAGAAAGTGCCAGCTACTTGGAAAATAGCAGTGTCCATTCTGGATGGGATAATTCAAGAGTTCTCTGTGACACCCTGAAAATAAGGATGTTGGTTAAGTATGAAATATAAGGACTGAGGGGGTGTGGCGCAGAGGTAGAGTGCTTGCCTAGCATTAGAAAGGCCCAGAGTTCCTCTCCCCAGCCCTAATATATAGGGTTAGAGGTGGATTCATAAAGCCATGATGACAGTGGATGTGTAGAAGAAGGTCTGCTGATGACAGAGGAACAGTCAGATGAAATGAGCACAGACGTTGAGGTGAATCTCTGTGGCTTAAAACTGCATCACCTGAGAAAAATTACCCTGGAGCTGGGAAGGTATCTCACCGGGACAGTGCTGGTCTAATATGCACAAGGCCCTGAGTTTGACTCCCGTACTGCAAAGAAAAAAGAAAAGAGGCCTGCAAGAGCCTGAAAAGAAGCAATCAGAGAATCTAGAAAGGTTACCAGATTTTTGTATTAAAGACATAGAGTATGCTAGTACAATTGCTGAAGGGTAGAAGATGGTAGAGGATTACCAGGGAGTAAGGATTGGAACTCAGCACTTATATAACTACTGTTAAGCTTATGATCACTGTATTTCCCTGTCTAGAAAGATCAAGAGGATAGCTTGAATGGTTCAGTTTAATAATTCACAGAAGTATAGGATAGAAATACAAATACTAGAAATTATAGCACATATTGTATTTAGAGTACCAAATTTAGATGAGATCAACTTGAGGAAAAGTATGGAAACAGAAGAAAGTCTAGACTTGGCCCTGAAGATCACCAATATTTAGAGTTTGAGAAGGAGGCAGAGATAGTAAAGGAGAACAGGGCTGAGCTGCTGATGAGACAACATGAAAGTCAGAAGACCCGGATGTTAGGAAAGCTATGATAAACAATATTGTTCCCAAGGAAGAACTGACCCATTGCTGAGTGTTACTGTGAAGCTAAGCAAGATGAGAACAGAAACAAACACAACATTTGGCCCCAGAAACCTCAGTGAAGAGGGAGAGACCTTCAGTGGCTTTGATACTGACCAGGATGGGAGAAAGTGCCAACAACACACAGACTGTTTTCTAAAGGAGTGGTCAGGAGGGAGAAAGAGAGTTGAAGCAATTAAAGATGGGAGGAGCTGTGGGGATCTAGCCTTCAAGATAAAGAGTATTACCAAGTATGGTGGCACATGCCTATGATCCCAGTATTCAAGAAGCCTGAGGCAGGAGAATCACAAGTTTGAGTCCAGCCTAAGCAGCTTAATTACTTAGGGAGAATCTGTTTCAAAGTAAAAATTTTAAAAACACCCACACTCTTAGGTTCAAAACTCAATACCACAGGCACAAACACACACACCCAAGGGAACACAACAGTACATTTTTTACTAATGAGAGTGATCTACTAGAAAGACAGATACTTGCTGTGTAAAGCATAAATGGAAAGATTAAATTGTTAAAAAGACAAGAGGAACTAGGATCGCAAGAAAAAAACGGCCTTTTCCAGAACTGACTCCTCTTTCATCTTGTCTACAAGAAAAAGGGAGATGCCGGTTACTTATGACATAGACAGTGAGAGTCCTCGATGACTGTAATCTTTCTCAGTGATAGATGAGAGGAGATCTGCTGGGAACTAGCAGGTAAGAAAGAGGGAAGAGTAATGCGTCTGAGGAGGGAGCAGATAGAGGAAACAGTCATCGTTTGGACAAGAAAAGTACACTTAGGAGTGTAACAAGGATAACAATGTTTGATGTGTATAAATGTGATTTGCTCTTTTGCATTTCCATAAATGTGACCTGCTCTCTTCAGAGGCACCCATCTGCAGAGGAGGAGAAGAGATGTCCAGGACTGAGAGGGTAGAAACGAGAGCCTTCAGCAGGAGTAGAAAGCAGGCAATCAGTGCCCCGCTCCATCCCTACCAACAGCACGAATTGTAAAGACAACCTTTGTCCAAAGCAAAAGGATTTCCTAAATTCCTTAAACTCAGTATATCAAAAACAAGTCTGGTTGGTTTGCCTATCAAGTTTTTATTAGTAGAGAAGGTACAGGAGAAGGTATAGGAAAACCCTGCCATCCAGAAAGGGAAAAGACTGCCCAGCCCATCCTGGGAGAAAGTGCACAGAAGAGCCAGGGGGCAACAACGCCTCTGTCCCTCTGCTCTCTGGGCCGTGATCCCATAGTAAGCATGCAGCAGCTTTCTGACTGCTGCAAAGGTCCCAAATGCACTAGGGCTGGCAGAGCCCAGGGACTCACTCAGGCTGCTCGCCAAAGTCCCCATTTGTCTCAGCGCTGGTCCCAGTAGTTACTTACCATACTAGTTCCTAAAGCTGATCTGGAAAATGAATGGGTATAAAGGGACCCAGAGGGCTGGCTGACCAAGAGTGGAAGTCTCAGCATGAAGGGACCACAATGCATGAGATGTGTGCACTCGCACAAATGGCCAAGAAGGCAGATTGCAGAAAGCAGCACCCACAAAGCCCCAACGGCCACAGGGGACAGCTCTAGCAGGGGTTCCAGAGCTTAGGAGCAACTGTCAGGAAAGAGGTGCAAGTTCCCCCTTGGCAAAGGTCCACAGCTCGTTATATGAATCTGAGGTTTCATTGTCTTCAGTCATAAAAGTAAGTAGGCAGTTCCAGAGCAAAGAGGAACCAGAGAGATTTTGGAAGACCCAACACCTCAGCCTGCCCAGTGGAATCTCATATTGAGGTCCCATTAATTAAATTCTGTATTTAGGTTCCGCCAATCCTACTGCCTCTCCCTGACTTTCAACTTCTGCATCTGCTCTTCTAAACAAGTGACATCTGGAAGGGGCAGATCACAACAGTTGTAGAAAATCAATCATGCCGGATTGGTTTTTGTGTTTGTTTTCTTGCTGCCTCTTCAAATCAGAGCTATGGTGTATGCATTTTGACCCAATAACTTGAGAAAGAAAGGCAAAGAATGTTTAGATTGTGGCTGAGTCCATGTGACGTTTGAGATCCTGAAATTTCAGTCGCTCGTCAGCCTTTCTGTGTGAATCCCTATCCCCAAGTGGTTCATGGAAAGGAGAGAGTTGAACTCAGTCAGGGTTGAGCTTTTGTCAGTCAAATACGAAGGAGGAACAGAGGGGCGAGTGGTTTTAGGGCATTGGCAAGGGAGTGATCTCAATGATGGACCACGACATTGTGCTGGACAAGAAGGGAAATGAGGACAGAAAGGGACTGGTGGATGGGCACGTGGGGCCGGCGGACCACAGGTCTCTATGACACTGAAGAACTGTTGCAGTGAGTGAGAGAACAAGAGGTGGGAGATACGCCATGGGATAAGCATTTGAAAATCATGACATGTGTGCGCCATTTACCCGTCCCATCCACATGGCGTCACAGCCCATGTTTACTCATTGCTGTCTATAGCAAAATACAAATTTAAAGAAGTGACAGAAATTCAGAAAATTTTTTAAAACATTTAAAAGTCAACATTCAAGTACACCAAGGAAATGTAGAACTAACCACTAACCACATCAACACTCAAGTAATAATTACAAATCTATCTTTTCTTTTTCTTTTTCTTTTTTTTAAGAATTTTTAAATTTTATTATTTATCTTTTTCTTGTTTCAGAGACTTTGTTTGTTTATTCACTCATTTCTATGGCAGGCTCAGCCTGCCCTGAGAGCAGGGCTGCCGCAGCATGTGGTGCCGGGGACCGAACCGCAGTCCCTGAAGCCGCCCAAGCTTTCCCAAGCAGGCGCTTTAGACCACTGAGCCATCCTGCCGGGCCCTATCTTTTCTTTTTCATTGATGCAGATCTCCTAATAAAACATAAGTTTTTATCAAATTGCTTAGTTGACTAATTATTTTTTGAATTAGTAGATGTCATTTGGATTAGTTTTTGTTTGCTTGTTTTTCGTTTTTCATTTGTTAATGTATGTGCTTGTTACAGGGTCTCACTGTGCAGCTTGGACTCGTCGTGATCCTCCTGCTTTCAGCCTCCCGAGTGCTGCATTACAGGCATGTGCTACCACGCCATGTCTTGGTGACTGGCTCAGTGCACTCAGGGGCGAGGTCTGTGTGGCATGTGGTGTCCGGAATCGAACCCTGGTCCCTGTGCTTACCTAAACAGGGGCTTAGTCAGCTGAGCTATCCCGCCAGCCCTGAACTAGTTTGTTTCTTTAAACAATAGCAAATATTTTCAACTTAAACATCTCTCTACAACTAAGTTAAATGAGAAAAATTTTAATGTAAACAGTTAGGTTTAGAGGTCACCAAATTAAAGGGGTACAAGTTCCACCCTCTTAAGCATAACGATCAAACGTTCTCCTTTTCCGCATCTCCACAGGAGAAGTCATTGCAGAAAAGCGAGCCACTCCTGCCATTTGCTTCCTGCCTCTGACTATGGAGACCAGTTTCTGATAGCTCAGGTCATATTGCTACAGGAGACAAACATCACACACTCCTGAAAAGGGAAAGTATTCTTATTCAATTTCTATATTTGGAATCCACGCTATTCAGAAGCTGATCTATGAAATCATTCTTCATACCCACCACTAAAAGTGGAACTATGTTTGATCTAATGAAACCAACCCATGAGCAAAATCAGTGAAAGAAATGCATTCACATAATTCGAGTTGAAAAATAATGTTGTAGTTTGAGATGCGCAGTAAACTGATGAAAGCGCCCTCTTTAACTTTGTTTAAATTAAGGACCACAGTGAAGGGGACAAAAGCCTGCTCTGCCCTTCCCAATTATGCTAAGCCAGCCTAGTCCTCCAAAATGATTTGAATTTGAATACGTTTGGGCAGCACAGGCCACTCAGAGGTTCCCACAGCCTCCCTTGTGTTGTCAACTCCTTAGCTCTGCTTCTTCCCGGTAAGGGATCTTTAGTTTGTGACCTCCGGTCTATCTCACTCCTTTTCTGTATAGAATCTACCCAAATTATATCATCCTTATTTTCATGTTCTATTTCTTTAAAATATTAAATCAATTCTGGATTTTTAAATTTAAGCGGCCCTTTTTCAATTTAAAACTGTCCAAAATACTTCATTCTTTTCTAATGACTGTCTGACCTGAATTCCTTAAACACATGTTGCCAAAGATTTGAGGACAGATAATTCATGAGCGCTTTCCAGTTTCTATCACAAAGAAGTCGACTTGCTTTTGCTAACATTTGAAAATGTGTGCATGTGCGTGTGTATGTGTATGCATGTGTGTATGCATCTGTGTATGTGTAGATAGATACAAAATTTTCTTAGGTTCAAATTCCTTCAGGCATAACTCAAACTTCACAGGAGGCTCAGAGTGTAGTAATTAGCAGTCGGCTGCTTACATTTGCCGATATATTTGTACAAACATATGTTGGCATTCGGTTCCATATCAGCTACACATCAAAGAAGGACGCTGAGGAAGAATTATTCCACCTCAGGGCTGGATTAGTGTCTCTGCCTGAAATAGGCCTCATTTAAGGACATGGTTTGGGGGAAATTAAAGAACCAGCATGGCCTGGGTATTGGAGTGAATCCATTAACAAAAGGCTGGGCTGGATATTTCTGACATTCTTTTTCCGGCCTAGCTACTAAGAACCTGGGGCGAGTACTAACCTCTTTTATTTTGTGTCCACAAAAGAGGGACCATAGATTTCTTTCCCATCACCCCACAGGAGGATGGGCATGTCAGGAAACCTTACTCTAGAAAAATGTGTAATTCTTTCTGCTGACGTCCTCTTTCAGGTGTGCATAAGCCTACAAGTCACCTGGACCCAGACCAATCACTCCTCTCTGTGGAGCTTAAAGCCATGAGCACCCCCACCGGGCAGGCCATGCAGCAGAGAGTGAGAAAAGTTCCTGAATCTCACCTCCCAACAAGGCAATCTTCTTTCTTTTTTTTTTTTTTTTTTGCTGTCAACTTTAATAGCACTATTGCCAAAATGAGCCCATGTATTTTACAAGAAAACTGAAATTTCTATGATATCAGTGGTGTCAGTATGCACAGTTCTATTCATGTTTCCCCTGACCCAATCCTCTGTGGCAACTATGAAGCATATGCAATTATTCACATTTTGGAGATAAGGTGACAAGATACAAAGTTACTTTAGATCACACTGTTAAAGAAAACAGACCAAACACAGGAAGAAACAGCACTGAGAATGTTTAGGAGACAGTTTATTTACACCAGTGGGCTTGACTGGCATCTCTCCCAGAGAGTCAGTCCTACCAGCAGCACTCTTGTATCTTAAAAGGAGAACACAGAGAAGGCACAAAGACAGAGTTGGCACATTATGAGAGGGGTTTTGGGTGACCTCATGGATTGCTAAGGGAGCTTAAACATCCCAGGTTACATTCCAAGACTGTTAGTTATACAAAGCATCACTTGCACAAAGGAAGAAATGTCCTATTACATTTTAAGTTACATCACAAAGGCATCAGTTATACCAAGGTAGTAGAGACAGAGGTTACACAAAAAAAAAGAAATGTTCTGTTATTGGGCCCACCTGGCATGTCAGCTTGGTCCTGGTAAGCATCTCAGAGGTCAGGCTTTCATTTAAAATTTTAATTTCCCTCTTCATTTGCACTTTTTGTTACTTAATCAGAAAAATCATCTTTAGGAATGCTGGTCTTTAAGGCTGTATACGAGGTACTGGGGCTGAGGCTCTTTTGGAGGCTAATACTGATTACTCAGTTTGTAATAAAGGAGCTGAGCCAATTTAACAAGCAAGGTCCTATTAATCATATGAGCAGGAGGCCTGTTAGTGGTCCTAGTCGAGCTCCCAGCCATGGCTCCCAGTTTCCCAGGGAGCTCCACAAATAGGAAGCCTTCTGCCTGTCTTGGGTATGCTGGTTTATTTGTTCTTGTAACTGATGCATGATTTCCCTCACAACACCAGACTTGTTAGTATAGTAGTAGCATTCTTCCTCTAAGAACAAGTAAGTGTCTCCTTGTTGGGCTCTGAAGAGGTCTAATGCTCTGTAATTCTGGAGAACTACCACAGCTAGGGAATCAGCTTAGGCTTGGAGTATGTTGAGTGCTCCTTGCACTTCTATAAAATCATCCTCTATTTGGGTATCCAGTTGTAAGCATTGTTGTCAGCTCAAGTCACTTACACCAAGGGTTAGATTCCCTGCTATTGCTATTCCAGCCAAAATTGGCAGTACTACCAGGTCACATTTTTGGTGGGGCTGGTGAACATATAGGGGACCCTGATGACCTGATTAAGCAGAGGCTAGGTGCAAGGTAGGCAAGTGCACAAAGACTCATTTTTGTGACTGAAAACACCCAATGGATCCTGTCACAGCAAATAAAGAAGGTTCTGTAAGAAGCTATAAGGGGACTTGAGGTAGCAATTAGAATATCTATATAGTCAGCTGAGATGTTTGGTCTTGTAAGAGAATCCTGGAGGCAGGTGGGCTTGCACTATGCCTCTGTTGGATGAGGCTGACATAAAGGGTCAGGGATAGAAATAGAGTTCAGGTCAGTGCTATTTAGGGTCAAGCCTAAAGCATAGCATGAGAGGGCAGTGAGAGGTACACAGAGCCAACAACTATGTGCTAATTTAGGATTTGTTACTTGGAGGACCTGATGGGTGTGTTAAACAGGTATAAAAGGTCTGGCATGGGGGTCTTGTTTTGGACCTATTTGAGTGAGGTGCCAGGGGCACCAAAAGAGACAGCGGTGGCTTCAGCGTAGGGATCATGATGTAGGGCATGACAAAAACCTTTCTAAAGATGATTACCGAGGGGCCCAGTGGGATGGCTCAGTGGTCTAAAGCACCTGCTTGGGAAAGCTTGGGCGGCTTCAGGGACCGCGGTTCAATCCCCGGCACCACATGCTGCACCAGCCCTGCCCTTGGGACGGGCTGAGCCAGCCATAAAAATGAGTGAATAAACAAACAAAGGTTCTGAAACAAGAAAAAAATAAATAAATAATTCTTTAAAAAAAAGATGATTACCGAGCCATCTCCACCTTGGCACCATGGCGGCTCTCAGACTGTGAAGCTCAAGATCATCAAACAGAGGACCAAGAAGTTCACCCAGCACCAGTCAGATCGATATGTCAAAATTAAGCACAACTGGTGAAAACCCAGAGGCATCAATGACAGAGTGCAAAGGAAGTTCCAGGGCCAGATCTTGATGCCCAACATAGGTTATGGAAGTCACAGAAAGACAAAGCACACGCTGCCCAACGGCTTCTGCAAGTTCTATGCACAGTGTTAAGGAGCTGGAAGTGCTGCTGATGTGTAACAAGTCACACTGTGCACAGATTGCTCGAAATGTCACCTCTAAGAACTGCAAAGTCATTGTGGAAAGAACAGCCCAGCTGGCCATCCGAGTCACTAATCCCAATGCCACGCTGCACAGTGAAGAAAAGTAGTAGATGGCCTGTGTAAATGCTTATTTGTGCTTCAGTAAAACCACAAAAACGAAAAAGAAAAGATGACTACCATGCCAGGATCCTTTCCCCTGCCTTTGAGTCAAACATCTATTTGACAACCTTTTAACCAGTCTTTGTGATTGGGGTCAGGGATTGCATAGTTTATCAGATTGTGGGTTCCCTCTTGGCAGTTTGAGTTGGATGGAAGCTAAGCAAAAGGTACATTAGCCCAGGTAAAGGTGCTGTACCCTGAGCAGTAAAGATCGGTGCAGCCCCAGTGAGGACAGACGTTGTTTAGATTCCAACAATAGCTCCAGTTGAAATGTTCAGCCAGCTGATTCCATCCAAGACAAACCTATTTGCTGTTCTCATTCCAGGTTTAAGCCTTCACAGTCTGAGGAAAGAATAGGTTATGCTGGGGCAATCATCAAAATTTAGAGACATGGTAGCCTGAAAAGGGTCCTTTATGGTTTGGTTAAGGATTTTTATAGTACCAGCTAGTCAGACTCAGAACACTTAGTGTCCTTATTTGTGTACCAAACATGTGGGCCAATCAACCTGAATACAGATATAGGTTGGTGGCGGCAGTCATCTTGGCCCTAGGAGAGACAGTTCAGAGTACACGGTCTGCCAGTTCCACCAAGGTAGAAGAGAATGAAAGTGACCTCATAGGGGACTTTCCCACTCCTTTGGGGCTACTGCCTAAAACCCTAAGGTTAACACTGAGATAACAAGAAGATCAGGACCAGAAATCAAACTGGTAAAAGAACATGTATCAATCGGGGCAGATGCTCCAGTGTACACTGTCTGTCTGATTTTTGGGCACCAGGGTTCGAACTCATGATCTTGCACTTTCCAGGCAGGCACTTGTGCTGTGGAGCATTCTCCCTGGCCCCCTCAGAAATCTTTATTGCTATGAAAGTGGTCAAAATAATTAGACATGGGCCCCTCCAGGTAGACTATATGTATGGACTCTTTTTTAAAAATTTCTTATCCACACTAGGTCTCTGGGATTGAAGGTGTGTTGTGGGGGCTGTGCAGATGACTGACCTTTTATTTATATTTTTGTATATTTGAGAAAAGGTTTTCCTAACTGCATAAGTTTTTTCTGCAAAAATATATGTTACTTAGTTGGTGCAGATCTCCCTGGACACCCCTAGTTATGAGTTGGGGGGTCTCCCATACAAAACTTTAAAAATTGTCTATTCTGTGAGGCCTGGTGAGCTATGACCTTCAAGAGATCCATGCAAAGCAAATCTATCCATGGTGCCTGGGTTTCTTAGTGATATTTAATCAACATTGACTTTAAAGTGATACTTCTTATTTCAATTTTTACAAAACCTTGCGGCCTGTGTCCTGTATGTAGGTTCCATTTGATTTTTGATCCTTTAATTAATTTTTGGTTTATTTCTGTCAGAAATGCTGGCCTAGTGTTGCTACCTACAGGGACAGCTTATATCTAGAACAGTTTCTCTTAGAAGTACTCTATGGACTTCGTCCTACCTCCAGGGTGTGCTGAGACAGCGATTGAGGCTGGGTATATTGGTGCATACCTGTAATCCCAGCTCTTGGGAAGCTGAACACAGGTGGATCATTGGATCACTATGAGTCCCAGCTATGTAGTGTGACACTGTAGTTCCTGTACTAAAATACCAAGAAAGAAAGAAAGAAATAAAGAAAGAAAGAAAGAAAAAAAGAAAGGAGGGAAGGAAGGAAGGAAGAAGAAGAAAGAAAGAAAGAAAGAAAGAAAGAAAGAAAGAAAGAAAGAAAGAAAGAAAGAAAGAAAGAAAGAAAGAGAAAGGAAAGGAAAGGAAAGACTCTATAGACTTCAATGGCTTTCTGTGTTTTAGTGGGAAATGCCTCCTGCCACAAGAATAAGTACAGGCAAGTACCAGGAGGTACTCTGTAAAATGTATTTGTGGGCTTTCAAAGGAGAAAAGTCCAGCATGTTGGCTACCAAGTGGGGGCATAGGCCCTGATGTGAATTCCGTCCTTACACAGGCTCAATATCTCTAATTAACAGGCACAGATTGAGGCTTTTGGAATATAACAGGAGTAGCTTAAAAGCTGAGTCATAACAGTTGTTCCCTCGTGGGTGATATTATGATGGTGTTTTACCCAGGCATAGGCCAAATTCTATGGGCCTATGATCTCATCATCTGGTAAAGTACAGGCTCTATTTGGACCTATGTAGTCCCTTCCTATTGTGCTCATTTAATTCTTCCTTAGAATAGCAGAGGGACCCACTGTGAAAATTGAAGAAAGTTTCATAGGTATTTCATGTTGGCTTTCCAGATTTTGTACTAAATAATTTGCCCCCCAGGTGGAGCCTTCTGTTACCAACTTGGTGGCTTCATCTGTTTTATGATTGCCAAGAGCAATAATGTCTTGTGTGTGCGTGTGTGTGTGTGTGTGTGTGTGTGTGTGTCTGTGTGTGTGTGTGTCTGTGTGTGTGTCTCTGTGTGTGTGTGTGTGTGTTTTCTTTACAATAGATAATTGCAACCTTCTTAGGTTTCCAAATTGCAGTTGAGAAAGTTTATCTTTATTTTTAATTTGTTTTCCTTCTGCTAAGAGAGGTACATGTTCCCTTTGGAGTACTTCATGGACATACATAGTGGCAAAAGCATAACCTGAATCAGGGGAGATGTTACTTTTTTCCCTGTAGCCCATTTGAGAGCTTTATTAAAGCTCATAGTTCAAGCCATTGAGCAGACTAGTTGTGGGGAAAAGCCCGAGCTAAGAGCACCTGTTCCATAACAATGACCACATCAGTGTCGTACCATTTTCCATTCTTGACAGAGCTCTTCCATCTATGAACAGGGTGTACTCAGTATCAGACAAGGATTCCATCTGCAGATCTGGCTGGCTAGCAAAAAGGACAACAGTTGTGGTTGGGGTGCCAAGCACAGTGGGCAGAAGGGTGTCTGAGTTGATGGCACGGAGGTCTTACACTAGACAAGAGTCCCCATTTGGCTTTTTCACCAGGAGGGGAGTGTTCCAAGGTAACTGGAAGTCACCAGGATTCTGAATTGCCTCGGGCAGGAGATATAAGGCTGGATGCCAGGCAGGGCTTCTTTTAACACATAGTATTGTTTAACATCAACAGGGATTGCAGTGGGACAGAAGTCAACCACCAAGGGGGGTGTAATTGACTGTGAACCCTAGAGGTGCATCTTTTACCCTTGTTTCCAGAAATAAGTTTTTCAAAACTTCAGGAGCATGATTTTCAGGCACTCTAGGCTGATAAAGGCCTGAAAAGAAATAATTCTTATTCTCTGGAAACAGTTACAGTAAATGTCAAATTTTGAGCTATGGACCCAAGAGTGAGGGAAACTAGTTGACTTGGAGCAAAACAAATGGTCACTTCAAAATTGGAGAGGAAATCATGTCCCAGGAGAGGAATATGACACTCAGGAATGTATAAAAATTCATGTTTAACTTTTCTTGCACCAGTCAAGTGATTGTAGGACCACAGAGGTGGCCTGTAGGCCTTGTGTGAGGAGCTACTGCATGGTAGCTGCCTGCCCTCAGAATGGAGATGGCATTTGAAAACAGGTCTATAATGTATCCAAGTATGAAGCAGAAACAAGAAGAAATCCAAGAAAATGTAAAGAATAAGCGTGCTCCAAGAAGAACTCTGAAGATGATACAGCCTTCTGTAGCTGGATGTCTTGTTGGAAGAAAAAATAAATTGCCTAAAGGCTTATCCAAAAGGAAATATTCCAATGTCCAGTTAATACCTAAGACTTCAAGCTCTGGAGCAGTTATTGACCCACAATCTAATGAAAATAAGAATTATGGAGGAGTCACCCAAGAAACGTTTGATCATATGATTAAAGAAAATCCATCTTCTCAATATTGGAAAGAAGTGGCAGAAAAATTAAGGAAAGCTCTTTATGAAGCTCTTAAGGAAAATGAGAAACTTCATAAAGAAACTGAACAAAAAGACAGTGAAACTACCCATCTGAAAAAGGAAAATAAAGACTTGGCAGAAGCATCAGAACATGTACAGTATATGGCAGAGGTAATCATGAGACTGTCTAGTGAAACCCTGGAGAGGCCTGAATCATCGGACAGACAGGAATTTGATTTTGGAAAGGAAATTGATGAGGATTCTGAAGCGGAAGACTCAGACAGTGGTGCATTTGAAGAATTCATATCTTCTACAGATGCAAAGCCAAGTACATGAGTTGGATGAATATTTGACTCTTGAGAAATACACTGACAATACTTACCTCCATTCTATTTTATTTCTTAATGTATTTATTTTTTTAACTTTATTTATGTTATGGCCAGCTCTGCTTGCCCTGAGGATGAGGCTGGTGCAACATGTGGTGCCAGGGATAAAACCTCATTCCCTGCGGTTGCCTAAGCTTGCCTAAGCACACGCTTTAGACTGCTGAGCTATCTTGCCAGCCCCTTTACCTCCATTTTAGTTCTATGTGGCGGTGCAAATAACCACATAGCAGAAATGTTGGAATCACATTTCTTTGACTATTGAGACCTGGAAATTGTATTCAAATACTATATATTTTTAATCTGTATTTTATGTAAATAATACTTTTACTCAGTTGACAGATATGACTTGTGTATATGATATGATAAATAAACTTCTGTTTCCTATTGAAAAAAAGAAGATAAAAATTCATGTTTAAGGCCATCAAGATACCTTAACAGACTAAGCGCCTGTTTAGACAAGCTCAGGGACTGGGTTGCATATGCCACATCCCCTGGCCCCCCTAGCCCCTCACCAGAGCACACTGAGCCAGCCACCAAGACTGGGTGTAGTAGAGCATGCCTATAATCCTAGCACTGGGGAAACTGAAAACAAGAGGATCTCTATGAATCTGAGCTGTATAGTGAGACCCTGTACCAAATACATAAAATAATTTTTTCATAAAGAATTCATGTTTGATACACTGTCCACCAAGATCATAGGACGCACTCTGGAAAAATTTTATTTTCAGAGGAAGTTCCCATGATGTCAACAATTTGGATTCACTGGGAGATCAAAGAATCAATAGGCTGAGTTATCACTGAGTGTTCTGCTCCACTGTCCACCATGAAAGTCATAAGTTTTCCCTCAGTTCTGGCAATGACTATGGGATTCCTGGGTCCTAGTCTGTCCTATGAAGAAGCTCAGGTCGGGGTAGCCCCAGACAATCAGGTTTCTTTGTATCCCACAGATGGAGAGGGCATTTATCCTTCCAATATCCAAACTGTTTTCAGTGAGCACACTGCACAACCATCAGCACATATGTTTTGCCACAAGTTTCAGGTTTTAAGGCCTATTAGCTCCCTTATATTGTTTGCAGTGGTACAACTTGCCATGAAGAGATGCTTCAGGGCCAGGCTTTGCTCACGTTGCAGCCAGGAGAACAGCTTTCTGATGAGTTCTCTGATCTACCTCACGTCATTGTTCTTTTGTCCTCTTGGTTCATGAAAATCTTTTGAGTAATCTGCTTGAAGTTACTGAGTGGTACTCATGCCAGAAAAGACATCAGCCTTTTCGATTTTTCTTCTAATGCCAGAGGCTGACTGCAATGGAGGCAGCCTTGACCATCTGCTGATTTGAGGCGCCTCTGTTTCAGAGGGTGTATAGAACCAGTACACCTCACAGTCTCTTATAAAATTTGGCTGGACTTCAATTGGGTTCTTGAATAACTCCTGAAATCTTAGACAGGTTCATTGACTTTTTGTCTCCTCCTTTGAGCACCATGAGGAGGACTATTTGGTACCAATCTAAAGGTTCATGGCCTGCCATAGTATAGTCTCAGTTTGGACATGCTTGTGGAAGAACTGTGTCCACCTGAGTGTTAGGACAAGCTACAGTAGTGGGCACTTTGATATTAGCCAGGCTGAGCTCCTTCTAGAACACAGCAACATTCTTCAGTATTAAACAGGATCAAAAGGCACAGTCAGCACTACTCCTCTTGCCCACCAGGTGAGCTGCCAGGTCAAGGATCTGCTTAACACTCGGCCTATGCTGGTACTAGCTGCAGCAGTGCTGCCTGGATCTGTGGTGGGGGCCCCAAGCCCGGATGGACAGTTTGGGACCTGTGAAAGTACGGAAGAGGCAGCTTCAACTCAGTGGTCCTTAATAGGCTGTGATCAGGTTTCTAGTTTAGAGCAGGCCTGAGAAGATTTGAGGCAGTCTCTGGGATTTGTTTTGATGACCAAGATGGTCCTTTTGTCATGCAGGGTGCATTCACTGAGCCAAGGTAGCATGTTTTGACACAGATTAAGCCAAGAATCAATATAAGGGAACTGGTCAGGGTGGCAAGACGTAGGGTCAGACTTGCCACATGGTCTCGACACTGAGACTCCTCTTGAGGGGCCAATATGGGCACAGGTCTGGCCAGAAAATCCCAAGAAGATTTTCATCTTTTCATTTCACTTTTTACTCTGTAGACATCAAGGAATCCTCTTTTGAAGTTTTATAGCATAAAATCTAAGATTGTGGTTTACTATGGCTTGCACCCTTTCTTTCTCCCTGCAGTCTATGTGCTATACCCTTGTGTGGTGGTACCACAGGCAAAGGGTGGGTGCTCCTCTGGGAAAGGTCATTCAGGTGCCTGCCTGTCTGCTTGCATCTTGGCAACATTGGGACCATCCAGACGACAGAGAAGTGTAAGTTTTCCACTCTGTCTGTTATGGTTTGAGCCTTGATGTCTCCTTAAAGCCTCATACAGTCATGACATGGGTTCCTAGAGTTTGCAATTAATTGATGATCTAGTGCTGGGATTATGGATATGAGTAATACACCTGCCATGGGGTAGATAGCCTGAATGCAATATAAGGAAGGGAGAGAGGCTTGCCCTCTGCTGCCGCTCCTCCCTCTTTTATATATATTTATTTGATTTTTCTCTCTGTTTTTTAATTTGTTTATTATGTTTTTAAGGGTAAAAATAGCAGAAAAAAACAATGACAAGGGTACATACAGTACAGAATTTCAAGACAAGAAAAATTTGACAATGGCTGCATTACATATTTTCATCATCAAATCAGTATAGATAAACAGACTTAGGTATGTAAGACTGATCAAACAGTTAAACACTAACACTTTCAATAAACATTAATTTTTTTTAACTCTTCCAATTGGATTTTGAATTTAAGTCACTCTTCTAAAAAAAAAAAAATTATAGAGGTTGAGAATTATGTGATCTCAGAATCCTGAGATTGATTCCTGGTGCCACCCAAAACTTATTTATTAATTTATTTTTTCTTTTGTGTCCTTAAACTAGGGAGACTATACGATATTTGCATATGTAGGTCTGGTTTATTTCACTAATGAGTATACGTTCAAGATGTATCCATTAATATATGAAGTCTTCTAGTTTATCATTCCTTATAGCTGAATAGTATTCCATTTTATGAAAATACCAAATCTCTTTCACCCAATCTTCAGATGATGGGCATTTTGGCTGTTTCCAGGATTTAGCTATCACAAATTGTGCTGCTATAAACATAGGTGCACAGATATCACTATGATATGATGTTTTCAGTTCTTCTGTGAAAATTCCCAGTAGGGGGATAGCTGGATTGAATGGGATTTCCAGCTCTAGTTTTTTTAAGGAGTCTCCACACTGCTTTCTATAATGGTTGCACCAGTCTGCATTCCCACCAGCAGCGGAGAAGCATATTTTTTTCCCCACAGCCTCTCCAACATTTATTGCTGGCTGACTTCTTTATAGTAGCCATTCTTTGTGGTGTGAGATGGTATCTAAGTGTTGTTTTGATTTGCATTTCGTGAATGGCTAGTGATGTGGTGCTCCTCTCTTTTTGCTCTTGCTGTTTTGCTGTTTTCTGCCACTGGAGACAGCTGAGTATGGACTGAATCCTCCACAAACTGAGAGCTAAGTAAATTTTTGCATCCTTCATTGGGGTTGTCAGGTATTTTGTCCAAGCAACAAAAGAAAAGGGACCAAGTCACTGTCTTTATTAGATCCATCCACAGACCCACATATTAGGGCCCAATGAAGTTTTGCAGCTCTGAGGTCCTGAAGGAGCCTTTTGCTGTGGAGGACAGATGAAATGGCCTACTGATGTTGATTACAGTCACAAATGACTGACAGACTGACTTAGGTCCCCCCCGACCCAGGGTCTTACTGATTGCATCCTCAACCCCACCCCCTTCAGCCAGTGATCTAAGCAATCAGCATGGTCTTCCCTGTCAGAAAATCAAAAAATGTTACAGAAAATCAACCAAACACAGGTAGAAACAGCACTCAGAAAGTTTAGGGGGCAGTTTATGTACACCAGTGAGCTTCACTGGCATCTCTCCTAAATTGCCAGGCTTACCCAAGCAGAGGTATTGTGTCATTTGTAAGGAGAACAAGAGGGAGGTACAGAGACCGATTTGCTATATTATGATTGGGGGCATTGTGTGACCTCAGGGGTTGCTAAGAAAGTTTAAACATCCCAGGTTACATTGCAAAGACATCAGTTGTACAATGCATGGGTTATACAATGGAAGAAGTGTCCTGTTACATTGTAAGTTACATTACAAGGCAATCAGTTATAGAAAGAAAGTAAATATAGTGCTTACACAAAGGAAAGAGTGTTGTGTTATCAGGCCTGCAAGACACATCTTCTTGGTCTTGTTGAGCATCCTAGGTGCTCAATTTAAAATTTTAATTTACCCTTCAATACATCCAGTATGAGTTATAAAATCAAAAATTTAACTAAATTACAATCCAAAGCTAGGTACGTTAAATATTTTGTGCACGGGGGTCTTGAGATAGAATCATCAGAAACAGATCAAGAATGTATATAGTCAGGCTAGGGCTATAGTTCTGTGGTAGAGCAATTGCTTAATATATGCAAGACTTCGTGTTCAATCTCCAGTAGCACACAACAAAAGAAAAAGAAAGAAGAGGGGAGGAGGTGATGAATTAGAAGCACAAGCATTAGGAAGAGGCAAAGAAAAGAAAAAGAGAAGGAAGTAGAGGGAAGGAAGAGAATGTGTAGAAGCTATTGCTTAGCAATTTAGAAAGTCAAGCTATTAACTTTTCAGAAATTTTGTGAGTATTAAGAATAAATTATGTAGATGTGCAATTAAGTAAATTAAGTATTCAAAGTTAGAAATCTCAAAACCTGTTATTTGACAAAAGGATCAACACAATTTCACAAAAGACTTTCTATAGTTGGCTAAGCTACATTCCCTGAAGATGTAATGCTCCCCATCAAAGCTGGAAATGTGCATTTTTAAAAGCTACTTGTTCCAGGGCCAGCCAAATAGCTCAGTGGATTAAAGTGCCTGCAAGAAGGGATATATATATAAGCAGTAGTTTGATATATAAAAAATGCATATACATAAGAATTTACAAGATTCAATCCCCAGTCCTGCAGAAAAAAAAAAAAAAAAAAAAAAAAGGAATTCACAAGATTAACCAGGCATGGTGAATGCACACCTGTAATTCCAGCACTCAGGAGGCTAAGGCAGAAGGATCATTGCGAGTTCTAGGCCAGCTTGGGTTACAAAGTGAGTTCAAGCCCAGCATGAACTTCATAGTACACCCTGTCTCAAAAGATGAAGATGATGAGGAAGAAGAAGAAGAAGAAGAAGAAGAAGGAGGAGGAGGAGGAGGAGGAGGAGGAGGAGGGAAAGAGGGAGAGGAGGACAGATGAGGTGGGGGAGACAGAGGAGAATGAAGAAGAGAATTCTCAAGATTTGCTTACAATGGGCCCTTTAGAGTTGAAGGTCAAAAAGCACAAAAAGGCTATCTCATGCTCAGGATCCAAAGGGTCCAGTTGGAGGCCTTGGAGCTCCCTGTAGTGTGCTGCACAAATCCATAAAAGGAGGCTAAGCTCGCTGTGGTAGAAAAAGGAAGGTTCTGCTCTAAAGGTAGAAGGGTGAAGGCCAGTGTCCAAGGTGAACGCAAAGGCTGACACTCCTCTCAAGAAACAGCAGCAATGCTGTCTTCCTTTTGCTTTATCACGATTCCCCTAAGGCAGTCTTCCGATTTCAGTGAATCCCCTCAGCCACCCTCAGATCTATGCTGATTCAGTTTAGTTGATAGGGCCAGCCAAATAGCTCAACAGATTAAAGCGCCTCCAAGCAGGCACAAGGGCTGGGGGGGGGGGGGTGTTAGATACCCAGGCCTGCAGTGCAGCGTGCCCCCAGGGCACGCTGAGCCGACAATTGAGACTAGGCATGGTGGCCCACACCTATAATCCCAACTCTTTGGAGGCTGTAAACAGCGGATCACTATGCACCCAACTTAGCACTGAGACCCTGAACACTCTGTAGACCCTTCCCTAAGGGGGGAAAAAAAATGTTACCTGTTCCATCTGTCCATTGCTGCATAATGGATTTTCTCAAAATGTCATGAGTTAAGAAAAACAGTTTGAATACAGCTCCTCACTTAACTCACTTTTCTGAGTTAAGCATTCCATCAAAGCTGGGTCAGACCACTTGCCTGCTCTGCATTTGCCAACTGAGGCAGCAGATGGACTGCACTGGGGCATCTGAGATGCCTTCGCTCGCGAATCTGGTGCCATTGTTGATGTGGCTGGAAGACTGATCTCCAGGACTGGGGACTTGCGAGATCTGGCATGAGAGTGCTAACGTGTGCCTCCCTGCAGCAGGCTCAGGGGAGTGAGGCTTAAGTGAAACTCCAGGCTCTTGGAAAAAATATTTGAAGAGAAAAAAAGGAGAACTTCAGTCTTGAAATCTCAAACTGGCACAGCATCACCTCTCACATTCTTCAGCCAGCAAGGCTGTCTGAATCCAGGGGAGGGAGCCCAGAACCTACCACCTCTTGGTACAGGGTTAAGTGATTTCTGCAACCGGAAACCTATCGCCAGCCAAAGTATTATTTATATTTATATTTATATTTATATTTGTATTTACAGTTATATTTATATTGATTAGCTATGTCATGTCTGTATTTTAATGTTATTATTCTTTAGATATGTGTTCTATAATATTTAAAGATGAAATAACATAATATTGGTATGTAAGAGTAAGTAAACCAGGGTACAGATAAAAGAAGATGATCATGAGTAGATGATGGTGCTGCATGATGGTTGAATTATCCTAGTTATAAATTAGGTTCTCTATATTCTTTTAAAAAGTTTAAAAAAATAAAATAAATAAAATAAAAAAGTTAAATGTATCAGCGCCAACCAAGTACAAAGTATTGATCTAATAGTATATATCAATCATGAGAGATGAATTGGTTCTTTGAAAACTAGTCCAAGTACGGATCCTGAGAAAAATGGGAGACTCTGGAAATGGAGAGTACATACTCAAACTGAACCTGGAGCACCTTGCAGTGCTAGAAAGCAAGAAAGTGTTTTAAATAAAAAGAGAAAACCATAAAAGTAGGTGCATTTCAAATGCATGCAGGACACAAGAGCTTCTGATGGACAAAGCTGGAATAATTGTAAGCAAGAATATAAATAAAGAAATAATGAATTATAACTCAAAGTAGCAAAGTAATGTCCATACTAATATAAATAGGGAGGGCAAACAAATTCCTTATGCAGAAATTTAGAGAATTTGTTCTAAATTCTGTATGAATGAACCATTTATTGAGGGTTCTTCACAGACAAATACCCAGCACTCAAAATGAAGGAAGGAAAAGTTTGTTTAGCTCACAGTTACTGGAGGTTTCAGTCCATATTCAGCTGGCCCAAGGCTGAGTGGAGCAGGGCATAGAGCAGCAGTTCATGGCAGTGGAACAGCAACAAGATGATGACAGAGGCAACTGACCAAGCAGGAGAGCAGAGAGCAACAGCATTAGTCTGTCTCTCTGTCTCTCTTCATGTTACATTCAGAATCTGCCTCAGCCTATCGGCTTCAGGCCACACCCACAATCCCAGCAGTACTCAGACCCCCATAATCCCATCAGCACTAAAACACATAAGCCCAGTGGATCATGAGTCAAGTCTCAAACTCTAGAAATCCCTGCCCCTGATTGCATGAGGCGTTGTGGGGACAACTAGACATAAACCATAACAGACACCAACTGATTAATTTCAACCCAATCATAAGAAAAGTGTCAGGGTCTTCATCCACTTATGCTGCTTTAACAGAATACCAAAGACTAAATAATTCAAAGAGAAGAGAAATTTATTTTCCCACAGTTCTACAGGCCTTAGAAGGCCTAGATCCAGACACCAGTCTTTTTGGTGTCTTGTGCTAGCTTCTCCATGGTAGAAAATGTAGAGACAGTGAGAAGGAGAGATAGACAGGGACACAGGACATGACTCAGGTGGCGTGGCTAGTGTGGCAGACTGCTGTAGAGATGACCACCTGGTGACTGAAAATTGCCTTTCGTGAAACCTTTGTAGGAGTAGAGCAGTAATTCTTAGAGACCTGCCTGCAGGCCTTCACTGGGAGGCCCCTAGAGCCATATTCCTTAGCTCACCCTAGCAACAGCTCATCTCAGCAACAAAGACTGAAACTCTGATTAGCTAAGAAACCCTACATGAGTGGGAAGAGCAAAGAGCCCAGGTTGAGAAGTCCCTTGGAGCTCTCCACATCCTGCCATGTCACTTGTTATTCAGCAGCCTTAACTCCACCTTTCTCATCTCGTAAATACACCTGTACACTGTGCTGCCTTCATCTCTGAGTCTTTCCTTCTGTGTCACAGAGATCTTGGAATTGAGTCAGCCTTGCCCTGCTCTTATGTCAGTGAGAACCCTTAGCAGAGGAGTCGGTGGTGGTGCCACAGGGGACCCTGAAGGCCCCAGACCACCACCTAATGTAACAGAAAGTCTCGACACAAGACTTCAGACCACAGCAGTTATAAATACAGAACACTGGAGTACAAGATCAAATTTTGTTAATCTTCATGAATGCATACTGCTAATGATGTCAATAATAGAAAAAGTAAGATATGGGCTATACAGAAACTTTCTTACCATCTTTGCAATTCTTTTAAAAATCTAAAATTATACTGATGTTAAAAATTATTTTTAAAAGTTATAAACTGGTTCTGCAGCCTTGACAGAAATCTGACAGGATCTTGAGTTTTCAAGCAGTTTCTCCAGTCCCTATGGAGGAGGCTTAGAATTGACAACAGAAGCCTGCCCTTCAGCCCACTTTGGATGCTGCCAAGTCTGGTTATTAGATGAAGAGAGATAACATCTTGATCCAGAAGCAGTATGACATGCCTATAACCGCAGCTCTTTGGAAGGTTAGAGGAGGAAAAACACTTGTGCTCACAAGTTCAAGACCAGTCTGAGCAAGACCCAGTCATATGTATGTATGTATGTATGTATATATATATATATATATATATATGAGAGAGAGGAAAGAGATGAAAGAGTGAGCTTCTTCTGGTGTCTCATGTACTCCTGTATGTCAATGTATTTCTATCCTATAACACAAAGCAACAAACAATAAAGAACTATTGCTTCTTGAGTTGACAACAAAGGTACTGAGGATGGTGTCAGTGACAAACCAAAGAATACTGAGGACTGATTAGTCAGTGCTTAGTAGAGAAACAGACTTAGTGCAAGATATATATATATATATATATATATATATATGAATTTACAAGACTAGCCAGGTGTGGTGAATTGACACCTGTAATTCCAGCACTTAGGAGGTTGAGGCAGAAGGATCACTGCAAGTTCAAGGCCAGCATGGGTTACAAAGTGAGTTCAAGGCCAGCATGAACTGCATAGTGGACACTGTCTCAAAAAGAGAAGAAGATGAAGAAGATGAAGAAGATGAAGAAGAAGAAGAAGAAGAAGAAGAAGAAGAAGAAGAAGAAGAAGAAGAAGAAGAAGAAGAAGAAGAAGAAGAAGAAGAAGAAGAAGAAGAAGAAGAAGAAGAAAGAAGAAGAAGAGGAGGAGGAGGAGGAGGAAGAAGAGAGGAGAAGGGAGAGGGGAGGAAGAAGAAAATTCAAAAGATTTATTTGCAATGGGCCCCTTACAGAGTTGGATGTGAAAGAGTGCAAAACAGCTATCTCATGCTGAGAACCCAAAGGGTCCAGTTGGAGGCCTTGGAGCTCCCTGTGGTGTGCTGCACAAATCCCTATGAGGAGGCGGAGGTCGCTGTGGTAGAAAGAGGAAGGTTCTACACTACAGGTAGAAGGCTGAAGGCAGTGTCCAAGGTGAAGGCAAAGACTGACGCTCCTCTCAAGGAATGGCAATGATCTTTCTGTCTTCCTTTCCCTCTATCATGATTCCCCTAAGGCAGACTCTTAATTCAGTGAATCTCCTCAGCCACACTCAGATCTATGCTGATTCAATTTAGTTGGGTGACTTTTTTACCCACATTGACATAATCAGTTAACTCTCATAAAGACACATTGAAAAATTAATCCATTCTTTAAAGCATTTAAAGGTTGAGAGTCCTTTATACCAAAGAGAACGTCTGTGCACATCCTGGTAAGAAATAATTCTATAAGTATAAAGATTCATTTTAAAGTGGTCTTACCAACGCTACACAATTTCTGAAAACAGTTTCCCCTAGCAGTTTGCTTAGTTCCAAAAGAAAATGTCTTGACTCTACAATTTCTCAGCCACAATTACAAGGGCACACTGGATGAATGCTTGCAATTTCAAAAGAATCAGGGCCTGGTCACTCCTCCATTTTTTTTGGCATGAGAGACTGGTTTCATGGGAGACAGTTCTTCTATAGACCGGCATGGGAAGATATTTTTAGGGGTTTTTCTATTAGTGTATTGTAATGCATAATCACACTTCCCAGTGCTAGCATCACCACCTCAGCTTCACCTGAGATCATCAAGCATTAGATTCTCATAAGCAATGACAGCCTACATTCTTTGTCTATACTGTTCACATGGAGTTCAAGCTCCTATGAGAACCTAATGCCATGCTGGTCCAACAAGGGGAAGATGTTAGGTAGCAATTGAAGCAATAAGGAGCCGCTGTAACCACAGACAAAGCTTCACTTGCTCACTTATAGCTCAACTTACGCCATGTGGTATTGTTTCAAAGAAACCATCGAACGGTACTTTTCCTTAGGTATGATGAATAAGTATCTGTAGCCATCACTCCGGACCACACACACTATCAGGACATCTGGTGAAGGAAGACCCACCTCTGGGGCAGAAATTGCACTTGGCTGTCATTACAAGGAGTTTCACCTGGACTCATTTCTCCAGTGGTGTCTGAAAGAACAACATGAAATCTAACCCTAGCTCATATTTCCAGGACTATGCCCTGGAAAGTGCCTAAAACATCTATATACAGGCCTTTGATCAACTGGCTACAAGGCAGAAATGGCCTTGAGGAACAGGCTGGGCAAAGGGGAGCTACTCTCAACTTGGCCGCCAGGAAGCTGAAATGGGAGGAGCTACAAAAGGAGATACATCCTCCTAGGTCACACACCCACTGACCTGCTCCTTCTGGTCAGGCATGGCCTCCTAACAGCACATTTATGGTAAGTTCACCCACTGGTGAGTGGAGACCCCTGTAACCCAAGCACCTTCCAAAATTCTAACCTTTCAACTCATAAGTCTTTGGGACACACTTTAGAGCCAAACCAAAACTTCTATGTATGAGGTTATATAAAATTTTGAGATCAGCATAATTATCTTTTACATATATGATATTGAAAGAATGTGTGGTTGACTACACGTACTCTGGACCAATGATGCAGAAACAGGCCATAAGCAACTTGCGCTACTTTAGGATCAAGCACTGTTTAGTTTCTGCTATGTATAGGAAAGCCAGGCCCCATCAGAATGACCAAGAAGCTTCTTTCCCTTTCACAATAGCTATTGTGAATTTCAGGTCTTATTTTCTCTTTCAGTTTCTTACACTAGGGAGACAATATGCTGTTTATACGTGTGAGGCTGACTTATTTCACTTATGAGTATGTCTCTAGTTTACCATAAAAGCCTCAAGGTTTATCTTTCTTTATAGCTGAGTAGTATTCCATTGTTTAAAAGTATCACATCTTTTTAGCTATTCCTCATTTAGTAGGCATTTGGGTTGTTTCCAAAATTTAGCTATTACAAATCAATTGAGCTGCTATAAGAAATGGGTACATGTATATCACTATGGTAAGATGTTTTCAAAAAGAAAGAAACTGCTTAAAGGGAAAGAAGAACAATTGGGGAAAATGAGAAAAGAAGGAAGGGAAATTTTTACAAAACAGATATAATATATATTATATATGTTATATATGTTATATATAATATATATATTATATATATACATACATACAAGGTACCTAAGACAACTGTACTACTATTTTCTGTTAGTTCATTGAGATGAACAGTTAGTGTTTATGTTGTTTGATGAATTTAATACGCCTATATTTTTGCAATCTAAACAACTATTTTGAAGATTAAAATATTCAATGTAATAACTTTTGTTATTTTGAAATTCTATATATGTTGTTAATTTGAAATTTGTTATTTTCAAATTTGTTATTTGAAATTCTATAACATTTTTATCATTTTTCCTCTCTTTAAAATAAAAGGCAGAAACAAATTGAAGAAAAAGAAATGGCCAAGTGGTTGTAGGAGGGATATTCTACCATTCCTGAAAATAAATAGCTAGAAGAAACTACACCCATAAATTGACACCATAGGTTTGTCATCTACATTCAGTTTGCTGTACTTCTAATTAAGTTGCATCAACACCTTCTAATTTGAGCTCTACAGGTTTTCAATGACTTTAGGGAATAGTCCAGTGACCAAAAAAACTCTCATTACCTAATGGCACTTAATTGGGGGCCCCCAGAAGGCACTCAAGAATATATTGTCCCAGAAGCTACTCAACAAAGCAGACATGAAGTGAAATCTAAAGAAATTGTCTGTGCAAGGCATGATGCAACAGGAACTAGAATAAAAACTGGCAGGCATGGGTACCTAAGATTGACGACAGATAATCATCTCCATTTACCACTTTGATGGAATCTTAATTATGCTTCCTTTGCTACAGAGGAAGAGCCTGAGTATAATGTATAGAGATGCTTCTAAATGACATGTTTAAAGTATTTGTTTTAGAGCAGCACAGAAAATGGGCATCTATCTACCAACTGAGTCAGTAAAAGAAATTTGACTAATCCCAAAGAATGACTTCTCTTCAATGTGAACTTTTCCGTGGGTGATAATTAATTTTTAACTGATCTTCCAGAAACAGCTTCTGTATTTAAGGGGGAAAGTCCCTGTAGAGAGCTTTTAGTTTTACTGAGAAAATTGTTGCATGGACATTTATAGATCCTGTCTCCAGCAACAACTTGAGTTATTTGGAGCAGGTGGCTTAATGGAGAATCACACCACAAATCTTTCCTTATGCTTTTAAGCATTTCTTATAGCTATTTCACACTGTAATATCAGGAAGAAGACAGAACAGACAATATTCATATTAACATTTGAATGCTTTAAATACTGATGTCAACATCTGATCCATCTAATAACTATCACAGATCACTTTAGTATTTTTTAATTTCTTATTTATTTGGTACAGGGCCTTGCTACGCAACTCAGACTTGTAGTGAGCCTCCTGTTTCAACCTTCCCAGCCCTGGCACTACACGTGTGTGCCATCACACTCAGTTTTGGTGAATAGCTCAGTTTTGGTGGCCAGCTTGGGCAGGGCCAGCCCTGCATGTGGTGCTGGGGATCAAACCTGTGTCCTTGCAACTTGCCTGGCAGGCACTTAGACCACCGAGATATCCCACCCCATCTCCCCACATGCAGTTCATTTTAAAAGTAGAGGAGTATTTTCAAACTGTCTCAGTTATATTTCATCTCAAGGTACCCAGTGCTTACAACTGCGCTTAAAGAATTGTAAATAATTTACCTAATTGCTTTCTTCTAGGTTTACAAATGTAAACTTTCATTTTAAGTATATCTAAGAATACAGTGTTTCAGGGCAAAGTTCACCTCCTCTGTTAATTCCGCCCCTTTTTCTATATTTCAAGCATGTCCTTTTCTCCTCTTACTGGAATTAGACCCTAGAAAAGCTAAAATGAAACTTTTATCTTCAAAAGATGACAGCCTTAAGCCGAACATATCATAGGTGCTAAGGCTGTAGCATACACACTATAATAGACCAAAATTTTCTTGAAATACTTCACCCTACAAGGAGTTAAGATAAGAAACTCCTTATGCCAGGGTCTTGGAGGAGTAAGAGTGGGTGGGAAGGCCTAGGAAGGAACACAAATAAGGGTTGGAATGGAGAAACAGAGCTGAAAATAAACCTTCCTGCTTCACAACTCTGAATAGGTCCGGGCTTGTCTTTAAATGAATGTTCAGCCAACAGCACTAAGAAATATGAGTTATTCCTATTTTGTCATCTGTCCTTCACATTTCCAAGTCATGCAGTTCTTCCCCATTGTGACAACACACTGTTCCTCATTCTGCTGTCACATGATTCTATCCCATGTGACCTCAGACCTGCTTATGAAATGTGGAGCAGAAGCACAAACCACACCAAAAATTTAGAGAACACTTCTTCAGCAGATTCTGTCCTGCCTCCCATGATGCCAACTGGCCTGCAAGAAAGGAGTACAATTGTATGGCCATAACTGATAGCAAGTAATCTGAAGACCACGTCGGGGGTCTGAGCCATGAAAATTGTATGTATTATATACTTTAATCAAAAATTACCAAACATTTTGAATTACATTTGGGGGGGTGCTAGGGATTGAACTCAGGACCTTGCACTTGCCAGGCAAGCTCTTATTCCACTGAACTACTTCCCTGACCCTTGAATTATAATTTTGTATCTGAGGTTCACCATCAACACAGATGCCAAGATCCACTGAAGGGTACCTTGGAGAGGGGAGTGGCAAGGTGATGAAATGATGAAATAGCACTTGGATAAAGGGAAACACTACAGCTTTTTAGCTCATGGACTTTGCCCATAGATCAGGACAGTCCAGTGAATAAAGGCAAGGGCACCCTCCTCCCAGTGTGTGCTCCACTGCAAAAGTGCCCTGTTTCATAATTCTGAATAGATCTGGGGGGAAAAAGAAGACAGCTTGTTTCTGAAGCAGGAGTTTCCCCAAAGCCCTTCCAGATCAAAGAAACTGACATCTTACAGAGCTTCCATGAACAATCAGCCATAGGTCATCAACCTCTTAAAAATTCTACAGTGAGTAGAACTGCATTCGGACCATAACCAAAACATGCCTGTTGAGGAATATTTTCATTTCTTCTTAACCCTTTGCATTAACTTTCCGTGGTGATTTGTCATTTTGAAACCCTCAGAGGCTGTAAACAGTTGTACTACAAGGAGAGAGGAAAGAGAAAAATTAGGACATAAGGTAGGGGCAAAACCATACACATATATACAAGTTGGATAAGAATTTCCATCAGGTTTTTGAAAACAGGAATTGATGGATAGAATTCTCACCCTAGCTATGTTGATATCTGTGATCTAAGCAGCTACACTGAGAACAGCAATGTGAAATACTAAAACCACACTTGAAATATCTGTCATCTTGGTCTTCTAAGTGTGCACCATTTTTTTTTTTTTTTTTTTTGTCTTTTTGAGACAGGGTCTCGTTATGCAGTTCAGGCTGACCTTGAGCTCACTTTTGTAGCCCAGGTTGGTCTCGAACTTGCACCGATCCACCTGCCTCAGCCTCCCAAGTGCTGGGATTACAGGCGAACCATTTCTAATGTTATATCAATTACTACTATACTCTCTTTAAGGTAAATTTTTTAAAGGTAATAAAAGAAGAGTCAAGAACAAAAATTTAACATTTCTTGAAAGCATACGGTAATATTCAACCATATGTCCCATCTTGCATAACTAGATCTGTTAATCTGACCAACAGATTTGGTGATAAAAATAGACAATATATCATCACTATTAATCAGCTATTCTTGTTTTGAAAATCTGTAACATATATATTGTCACATGTTATCCTGTTCTGTCTTTGCTTTTGTTTTTATTCTTCAAAATAAAATCATAATAAAAACCAAATAATGTAATTCTAATTAACAGATAAATATTGGTTAAATAAATCTATACTCATCTCTAAATAAAATAAAATGAACAGTTGTACTGACAATGCTTTGAAGTTGCTTAGCTGGCCTACTGTAGAGTGGAGAGGAAGGAACAGACAATGCCCTCATAGACAAGCCCAGGTGCCAAGTATCTTGAGGAGTCATAAGAAGGGCCAAGGGGAGAGAAAAGGCCACTGATTCCACTCAGGTGACTTGGGCTGTGGGCATGCTTGAGCACTGGTCCTCTGGGAATCCCTGGACTGCTATTTCTTGGACTCCTCTAATCTTTTAGTAACTCATGTATTTCCCCATTGGAAGTCGTATGCTTCCAGCCAGATGCATTAGGACTTATGTGTCACACCAGGGTACTCCGGTGATGACCAAAGTGCATATGTGGAATGTCCTGCCAGCCTGCATGCATTCATTTGGAAAACCTTAAATCCAGATAACTTCATGTCCAGCCTTTCCATTGTCACAGAACTTTTCAGAGAGAGACGATTAAAAAGGCTTTGAGAAACTTCACTTAATAAATGTTCCCCAACATGGGCTCAGCAGGATGGCTCCGTGGTCTAAAAGTCTGCTTAGGAAACCTTAGGCGGCTGCAGGGACCACGGTTCAATCCCTGGCACCACATGCTGTGCCAGCCTTGCCCTCAGGGCAGGCTGGGCTGGCCATAAAAATAAATAAATAAACAAAAAAAAAGTTCAAAAAAAATAAAAAATAAATAAATGTTCCCCAACAAATCTAGCCTCTTGAGGGGCTGGGGAAATAGCTCAGTAGAATAAGCGCTTGCCTAGCCTGAGTTCTACCCCCTGTTCTGCAAAAAAAAGAAAAAAAAAAAAACTAACCTCTTAGAAAGTTTTCATAACAAAAGGAGGAGGGAGGTCACTAATAAACCATCAACCTTTTCTAATTTTCAAGTAATTAGAATTCCATTTGAAATACAATCCAAACATGGATATTAAGAAATATCTTCATTTCTTCCTGACACTTACCACTGATTTCACGATATAATTAGTCCTTTTAGAACACCAAGACGTGATATTTAAATAGTTGTACTGACAATTTTTTAAAGTTGCTTAATTAAATGAGTTTTTTTTTCCTTAGAAAAGAATCCTCAACTCATATCTAGATCTTGTTTTAAGCCTTGGTATTTTAAGGTCTCTTTCAACATGTTTGAAGTATTCTTAATAGTTCCTCAATTATTATAAAGCCCAATTTCCATTCTTCTAATCTCTGTAATCAAATCTTTTCTTTCATGATGCAATTAAGTCTCTATTTTAGGATTATAAAAATAGATATTCATCTTCTGTGACTTGTTATCATCAAGATGAAGGGACAAGAATATCACACATACCATGGATGTGCCTACTGGGCACACAAAAATTAAATATGTTCCAATATTCCTATAATGTTGGAGAAGCACTTGTGGATAGCTAAATACAGTGCAGACAACTTGATAGGTGCAGGGCAAAAATGTACACCAGGAACCTCACAGACATAGTGAACAATAAAGGATTCGATGCATAATACCTAAGAATCATGGACCATTTGATTATATCCAACATCTATGGACCTATCTTTGAGCACTATGAATACAGTAGGAGTCACCAAAAGCCCAGAGAAACACAATGTAGTTCAGAGAATAAAGACAATAATAACATAATAATAATTGCAAAATGTTAGTCTAGCTAATGCTATTGAGCCTAAAATAGCTCGAGCAATAGAGTCTGTTATGTATCTTACTGACCCATAATAAGACAATAGTAAAGTAATAACAGCAGCGAAAGATCTGTGTTGTGTGCCTTAGCTTTTAGTCTTCAAAATAAATCTTTTAGGGTCTATTGGTACTATTCTCCTTGGTAGAACTTGGAAACCCATAAAAGTAAAAGTCATTCCTGTAAGTAGATTCTCACTAAACGCAGTGCTAAAGGTCTGATGGAACCCAAATGTACTGATTGTAGATTTTGTGATTTTTAAGCCTTACCTTCTTGAAGCTAACATTCTAATTGGAAGAGACAGATGAACAACTGATACAATGAAATGAAATTATTTATATGATGTGGAAGAAGAAGGTGGAAAGTGAATAATAAGCCAAGATTAAAGGAATAAAATATAGCAAAGCGTGCTACAGTAAGTCTGGAAGTGTGGATGTATAATAAATGTATTGTGTGGTTAAAAGGTTAGTACATCCTGGAAACTGTATTTGTTCTTTTATTTTCATTGTACTTACTACAAAGTCAAAAGCTTTGTCTTGTTTCCCCATAAGTGGATCTGGGAACTGACTACACAACACCTGAGAATGTAAACAGAGCCCTGGGAGCCCCAGGAGTATAGAGGTGTCTGGAGAGTAGTGGTGGACTGGTGAGCCCCTCCAAACCATTTTCTCATGGGAACATAAGCATATGAAGAATCACCGCTCATGAATTCCTGTCAGGGTTAAGGAGAAGAAACTTCCAGAAAATCTGCCAAAAACCAATCAGTCATACAATTAATCTGTGAATTCTATAATGAAATGTCAAGCCTAGCATAATTTTCCTTTTTATTGTATTGCCAAAAATTTTAAAAAGTAATTTTTCAAAAATTAGGTGAGCATCGTGAGTGTGTAATCATAGTAAAATGTACTTTCTGTAACTGACTTTCATCAAAGGATATTTCAAATAATAACAATCAAAATTCCCTCTGTACCTCTCAAAGGCTATTTGTGGTTGCATGTAGATAATCTAAATCTGCGTTAGTTTTATTTATGTATTTTTTGGTACTGTGACATTGTACTTGCCAGTCAAGCACTTGTCCCACTGAGCTATATCATCCCCCCCCCAGACAATTTAAAATTATCCATCTCAAAATCAAAGACTCTTTTTCCAAAAAGACAACATGCACAAACTCCAGGGCCCATTCTGCCTACCACAGTGAACAAAGTTCATAAGGGAGTTGGGGGAGGGTGTCTAACTATTGAGTAGATTGATTCAACGTTGCCATCCAACAGCCTGACAAAAGAGGAGAGACGATTTTCAGAAGCAAGTACTTTTTATCTCAGTCTCTTTTTTTTTCCTTAAAAAAAAAGCCTCACGAGTGACAAAAAAGTAAGTTAACAAGAACAACCAAAAAAGAACCCCCATCAGAGATTAAACAATAGAAGCAGACCCAGAGATGACTCAGCTCCTGGAGCTACCAACACTGTTGGTAGAAAGCATCCTAGTTACATGCTTAAGCAAGGTAGTGGAACAGATTGGAAACTCACCCCGAGTAAATAAAGATTTTTAACAAAGACTAAAACTATAAGAAGAAGCCAACCAATAGAAATGAAGAATCCGGTATCAAGGCTATGAATTCATTTTTGTATTATCAGAAGATATAGTAAAGAGTTAAAAATAAATAAACAGGGTTGGGGAGAGGGCTCAGCAGCACGAGCACCTGCCTGGAAAGCACAAGCTCCTGAGTTCAAGCCCTGAAATAAATAAATAAACAAACATTAAAATTTAAACAAACAGAAAAGAGAATTTTAAAATTCTCAAGTTGTGTGAACACTCCAAAAAGCAAATCTCTAATGTGTATAAAGTGGAATCCCAGGAGAAGAAAAACCAGGCATAGTGTTTTAAAGACATACATTCTAAAACATCTTCCTCCTCCAAAAGCCCATATACAGGCCACACAGAGAACCCTGAAATGGTCACTGAAAAGTTACTGTATAAAGACCCTAACTTTCATGAGCTGTTTTGAAACTTTTGAAAGACTCTAATGGCATGATCTTTTACTACTCTGTTGATACCAGGTGACCATTCCTGGCCTTCAAAAATCAAAATTTATCTAGGAATGAGAAACAGGGAACACTCCCAACATGAGAGGTTTTAGACTTCTTCCTGTAAATGCCTAATCAAAATTTTAGGTATTAAAATATATGTATGTGGGATGAGGAAATAGCTCAGTAGAATAAGCACTTACCTGGCAAGCTCAAGGTCCTGAGTTCAATCTCAGGTACAGCAGAAATAAAATGTATGTGTATATGCAACTTGTGTGAATTAAATTCCCAGATGTGTGAGAGTCTTGCAGAAAGAGCTAAATGATAAATGGGGAAAATAAAAAAACCACACTAAGGAACATGGGAAATGGGAAGACAGAAATGTTGAAAAAATTTATGTTGAAAAAAGTAAAGTTTTAAAAAGATGATTTATGCCGGGCGTGGTGGCTCACGCCTGTAATCCCAGCACTTGGGAGGCTGAGGCAGGAGGATTGGTGCGAGTTCGAGACCAGCCTGGGCTACAAAAGTGAGTGCAGGACCAGCCTCAACTGCATAGCGAGACCCTGTCTCAAAAAGACAAATAAATAAATAAATAAATAAATAAATAAATAAATAAATAAAAAGATGATTTATGCTGGTGATATAGCTAACAGTTTCAAAAGAGAGAAAAGAGGAATGGCAGAGCTGAGGCTGACATGGATGTCGGTCTGCAGGACCGGGAGATGAATGTGCCCATGGACCTCAAGCTGGATTTTACCCAACATGAGTGCGGAGTGCCCCACAAGAGTCTGTTTGCATTCATCAAAGGCCACGATGAGAAAGAAAAAAATCTTGTTTCTTCACTTACCAAAGTGTTAGAGAAATGATTCTAATCTCAATGCAAACAAATTAGGAAAAGAGCCAACAGACTCTAAGGATCAGGAACTCAAGGAAGTGAAAATAGAGAAGAAGGCTAGTTAGAACCAGATTCCACCATTAAACATCATCAAACTAATTTAAATAATGCTGTGGCTACCTGCATACATGCAGTCCCTTCTCATTCATATAGAAAGTAACTATGAACAATGATCTAGCAAATGATAAGCCATTGTTCCTAGAGGAAATAGAGGTTTAGGTCCCAACAAGCATTTAGTCACAATATTATCATCAATTAACCATTATCTAAGGGCCAGCCAGATGGCTCAGTGAGCTAAAGCACTTGCTTAGGCAAAGCTCAGA